>JASDQU010012704.1:207258-220837 GCA_032191745.1 Picea mariana | reverse complement strand
CCAACCTTCCTAACCTCTTAACTCAACAAAAGTATGGTGATCTTGGAAAGCTTCTCTTAATGCTTTTCGAGCACAGAAACAAAATTCTAAAGAATCACAAGTAATCACTTACCCTCTTAAGGTTCGATAGACCAATTAGGTCTTAGTGGACGTTAATCATCATCATCATCATCATTATCATCATATGAGTCTACAAGTTGATTTGTATCTTCAACTAAATGTAGTAGTTGATGCACTTCGAAATTATGGCATTGTTGTAATGTCTTTCAGCTCAGTGGAGAAACATCATGGTGTAGAATATTCTTACTAATTAATATTTATGTTCTCTAAATAAATTCCTATAATCTCCAATAATGAATTATAACTAGGTTTAGCTACTAATATCTACCATTAAATTGATGCATATACAACATATTAAAATAGACATGAATGCAACTTAATAATTCAACACTACAACATATAAATTATTCTTAAATACATAGAATTCATGCATAACAGTTCAACTCATAAACACAACACATACACAGATAAAACACTTTTGTTTTATAATCATTTTTACAACTAGTTGCTTGAGACTGACGTTCCACCCAACCATAGACTGACTGTTCCAAATCTCAACAGCCAGTCACCCCCAACCTGAGGCAAGTAATCCAAAAAAGATGGTGGTCTCTCACTATTCACTCACATCTCATCAAAGTCACAACCCACTTGTAGTCTCCTACAATTATCTCAATTTTCCACCAACTCTATTGCTCTCAACTTTCCCAACCCAAGGAATGTACCCCTTCACTGAAATTGGTCCCTTGGGCATCCCATTTATTTATCGAGGTCTCTTAGGCACAAGTAACCGAGAATCTCTCAGATAGAAATGCAAGGGAACTCACTGCTACAAAAAATACTAGAAACCAACTCCAAACACTTCCTATTATAGTGAAAATCACACAAGAGTTAACTCTTTAGGCATGACAACCAGGCTCCTCAGTATTCAACTCCAAATATGCTTGAGAAATTCTCCATCATGCTCTATAATTCTCCCTCCATGAATGTTCCAGCTCCAAGATTTGTTTCTTTCTCTCTCCATGCAATACCTCAAGTTGATTTCCAATTATAATTTGTCATATGTTTATTTTATATAGGATGGTGAGATAGGATGTTATCATCTCGCGTGCCTATGTGATGATTAGGCTGAAGATCCTAGACACTGAAAGGATAGCGGGTCTATTATTGTAAAATGTAATCACTTAGTTATTAATAAAAGTACACTGTTGTTTCAAACCAACTAGACCAAAGAGTAAGGTGGATAAACTCTACTAGAGAGGAAAGGGGGGCTTAGAGTCTTAGGTTAAGGGGATAAACATAAGGGGCTTAGTCCAAGGTAAGTAAGATAAGTGTTGATGAAGAGGTAAGTTGCCAGGCTTGTGAACATTCTCTCCAAGTGAGATAAGTGTTGTTAAAGAAGTGTGTTTTCAGTCTCATAAGAATTCTCTCTAGGTGAGAGAATTGTTGGGAATTGTTTTCCCAAGGTGCCAATTTGAAGCCACAGGGATATCAAACTTCTTGTCAGGCCTATTATTGAAGCTCTAGAAGGCAAGCGGGCCAACTGAAGGAATTTTGAGCAAAGAAGAGACACACTTCCTTGGGTGGGACAGGCATGTGGGGAATGAGAAATTGTAGGTTGGATGTTAAAGTTGGCACCTGAATTGGATTATTCCTACTCCTGAGAAACCTTTCCCAAGTGGATTTTAGGCCCAATATTGTGAGTGACCTAGTCCTGACTTATGAGAAACACAGTCTAAGGGTGGGAAGAAAGATGGAGGTTTTCATGTAGTTGGTGTCTTATTTTATCAAAAAGTTATATTTATTACTCAGTGTAATTGAATTAGAATGAATGGCTAAGATGATGTATTTACGTCTATTACTGTGTATGTTTGTTTGATGAATAAAGAGGTTATTTCATTTCAAGGTTGTGTGCTTGTGAAACTGTATGAATGGTTGTTTCCTGTGGATGCATCTGTGGTTAGACATGTATGTATAATTGGAGTATATATTTTTGTTTTATGCAAGGTACCTCACAGTAATATGTGTATTTTAGCATGACTGTGTAACCCACAGAATTGTATGGAATCAAGTAAGAACCTGCAAGGCATAGGGAATTTATTGTAAATTTGGTGTGTTGGAGACCCAAGAAGGTCGGTAAACCTTGTATCCTTCCCTTATTCTTAACACAAAATGTTTGCAAGGAATTGAATCCTCAATCGAATGTTATAAATAAAGCTTATTAATTGATATAAATGGATTAAGGGTTTGAGGAAGTTGAGTTAAAAACTGAACAGAATGATGCAACATGAGAATGTAGGATTTCTCAATGAAAAATATTAAGTTATAATTCAACTAACATTGAATGAAATCGATGAGAATTAACAGTCATTGATCACTAAGATCATATTCAATCTCATCCATCCAAAGACAGATTGGTTACCCATCATAGTCCCTTGTAAATCCATGTGAGAGTCATGTCCAATGAATCAAAGAATGATTGAAAGTCAATCATCAGTCAGTTACATAAATATCAGGAGGGAGTTATGCAACCCATGACAGTGGATCACCAGACCCCGAAATAATTCTAAGTGTGAACCCTTTTGGAAGTCCCAATTCGTTGATGTCCAAGGAACAAATTTTCACCCCCTAGTTTCATACCTTTAACTATACTAAGACCGAAAAAGAGAAAGGCTGGCATCAGAGTGATACATTGTTCCAACCTGGAATCCATGGTGTCATGGAATGGACACCTTTCCACATATGGTTGTGGGTGATTGGAGTGTGGGACCCTTGTCAAGCATAAGATTTGTGGAAAGAATGACAAATATGAGCCCTTGGTTCTAAGGGTGGGTGAATATCCTCTGTTGATATAAGTGGATAAAATTCAATCAAATCCAGGACCGTGTGGATTTTTTAGTGTGTAGGAGACTGATAAATATTCATGGTCCCAATCTTCGAGGTTACCTAGAGGTGCCATGTGTCATCCTTATATTTTCACACAATGGACAAATATCCACCATAATTCTTTGCATAAGCTCAAGAGTCATAATACGGGGATTAATCTAATCAAATAGTGAGATTACGTTAATTGATCACCTAGTAATCCTGAAGACATTAGGCACTAGAGGTTTCTCATAATTTGGTGATTACCTTACTTAATTATGAGATTAACTTGATTAATTATTTTGTAATTCCCAGACGATGGACCACAGGGAGTTATAGTGTGCAAGAGACTGGTAAAGAGCCATGGTCTCGATGCCTGCGATTACCTGGTGGCGAGACATGTCATGATGTGAGTGGTGCCATGTGTCACATAGAATTGACAATATTGGACAAGGATCTGTGGAGGAAATGAGTGGCACGTGTCGAGTGGTATGAGCACCATGTGTCACTTCGAGTCAGATGGTTCCATGACATTTCATGTTGTGTGTATGGCATGTAGATCCTATGTGTCGAGCATGAAAAATGTGGGATGTAGAGGCCATTGAACTAGCGTCTCAATTATGTATCATTATATTTGAACATTGAGAGATCTCAGTTGTCGATTGCTTAACCGAATCAATAGTTTTAATCATGAGATTAACTTAATAGTGTCTCATAATTATTGAACTACGACCATAATGAAAATTTTTGTATAAAGTGTTAAGCGCTTGGAGGGTTGAGGGCCTAGTGGAATAGGTGGAAAGTGTCATTCCTGCAACCATGCCTGCGTTAAGGGTGACTTGTGCTAACGCATCAATTCCATGTCGAGTAGGAATGATAATGTGGATCCACGTGTCAATATGGAGGCATTTGGCTTATAAAGTCCCATAAACTTCAAAGGGTTGTAACTTTTGAAATAGAGCTCCATTTTGAGAAAAGTTATAGTCGTTGAAAATCTCTCACAGAACAAAAGATGATGGTGCCATTTTTAAAGGGATTAAAGGAGGTGTAATAAAATCCAAAATTTAATACCGCATCCCTTGAAGAGGCACTTATGGGGTTGGTTGTGTTACAGCTCATGCACAAAACCTGTCTCTATAAACCATTGTTGCTACCTATATGAATATCCTCTCTTTTGGATTTCTTGCTTGACTCACACTCTTCCCCAAGTTGATTGTACTCAACCCCCCATACTCCCAATAACTATGGGATGTGACAAATCAGACCCACCCTGTTACATGTATTCAATGATTGGCTTTGGGAACACTCAATTATGAATTAGAAGGTTCATATACCAATATAAAATTTAGGATAATGGGTTGAATTAATATGCATGGGTAATTCCCCCTTGGACCCCTCTTAAACATTCTCTCAGACTCTCCCCTCTCTTGTGGATGAATTCAACCTCCATCTCTATCCATGTCCCCTTAGCAGCTGGAATCTACATTTTATTATTAAAACATAGGAATACAATTTTCATATTACATCGCTTGTCCATAGCCACACATTATATCTACATTAAGCATTGATTAAACTGGGTATTATAGTGGGGATGTTACAACTATTATTTTGAAAATTATGATACCATTTTTGTTTGTTGTTACTGGTAGAAATTTACTTTGAATGTATTATTTTTAACTTGGAAGTCATAATATTTTTTTCTTTTTATTTGTTATATATAATTTAATTCCAATTATATATCTTTAATTCCATAAAATTTAATTTAAAAACACATAACATAACATTGAAATGGGGCATGAGAGAACAATTTCCACTTGTAACACACTTTCTTTCTAAAGTTTGAGAGAAAACATAAACAACACACAAATATTAGAGATCATAAGTGGTAACAACTTTAGCTTTGGGGAGTAAAACATTAGCTACATGAAAACTATATGAAGTTTTTATGAGTGTTGATGCTAATAGATTGGCACTACCAAGAAGTAACACCAAAATGAATCAACATATTGATCTCAACTCATTCGACTATTTTACATTAGTGATTCCAAATCTATTAATAACAAGAATACATAGAGAGTTTTTATCCCCAATCCTAGTATTCTAATGTGTATATTAAAATCCAATCCCAATCGTCTCAAAATCAACCAGAAAGATCACCTTGTAACTTCAATATGCACCTTCTATTATTGTTTCTCTCTGATCATTTTTTTGGTAAATATTATCTTCTATTATATCTATTTATTTACAGACACATGGAATCCTCTCAGATGCACACTCTATTAGCTACATTAGAAGGTAATTGACCTTCATATTCTTGTTGCTTCATGTTTCGTCCGTGCAATGTTGATTTGGGGAAACAACCAAATTGATGTTATCGCCATTGACAATTGATGTGTCTAGACATGGACATCATGAATTAATGAACTAGAAAGCATGGTAAGTAGTGGTTGGATAATAAGTACAAGAAATAAACCATCCATTCACATACATGCATTGCACTTGATAGTGAAGTAACTTAGACATAAAAAGTAATACCTACACCTAACAAAGATAGAGATATACAACATGTGTGGGGCCCCAATTACCTATAGCTTCCAACTACGAATTACAAGTTTCCACTAAATAATTAATCACTTGTACCTTCCAACTATGCATCACAACTAGATTTAACTACTTCCTATTACCATTAATTAAATGCATCTACAGTATGCTAAAACCGTCATGAATGTGACTTGAAATAACTCAGCACAAAAACATATAATCTTATGCAACCAAAAAGTTAATAAATGTCAATTTGACTCATAAATATAAGATGGTAGCAGATAAACACTTATCTTTTAAAAATGTTATGAAACCAGCTACTTAGGATGGGCATTCCACCCAACCATAGACTTTTTGTTCCAAATCACAATAGCAAGTTACCCCTGAGACAGGGATAGTAATAAAAAAAATAGGTTGGTCTTTTTCTTTCCACTCATAGCTCAAAAATCCCACAACCCACTGATATTCTCGAACAACTATCTCGATTTTCAACTAACTCTCTTTCTCTTCAGCTTCCCAACCCAAGGAATGTGCCCCTTCACTGATCTCATTCCATAAGGCATCCCATTCATTTATAAGGGTCTCTCTGGCACTTGTAACCAGAAATCTCTTTGCTAGGAACTCAAGGGAACTCACTACTAGGAAACCTACCAACAAAAATAGAAACAAACACTTGTTGTTAAAGTGGAACTCACATAGGAGTTCACTCTTCAGGACTGATAACCTGGCTCTTCAGTATTCATCTCCAAAACAATAAAAAAATGCTTCAACATGCTCTAGAATTCTTCCTCCACAATTGTTCCAGTTCCCATCTCTCATTTGTTTCTCTACACTTGTTGTTCATGCAAAAACATTGATTGTCTAACACTATTGTAGCTTCCCACAAAAATTTCCTCTCCTTTTGCTTGCTTTATTGACTCACACACTTTCCCAGTATGATTGTATTCAGCCCCCATGCTCTGAATAACTTTGAGATGTGACTTCTCACACCCACCCTCTTCCATGCATTCAATGATTCGCTTTAGGAACACTCAATCAAAAAATAGTATTTAATGCATAGTCATAATAAAATTCATGAATGTAGGTGGAATTAATAGACATGGATATTTCCCCTTGGGCCCCTCTTAGACATTCTTCTAGACCCTCCCCTCTCTTGTGGATTAATTCAGCCCCCATCTCCGTCCATATTCCCTTAGCATTTGGCATCACATTTTATTATTAAAATTTAGAAATACATTTTGCATATACATCGCTTTGGTTGTAGCCACATTATATCTATAATACACATTAGTTAAACTGAATTATAGCGGGGATGTTACAACACTACAATTTGTAGGAGGGCTATAGAGTCCATAATTTGACAATAAGTTGGTTGCTTTGTAGCATAGTTTGGTAGGTGGAACTATTAATTTTTAGTATATTGAATTACATGAACTAATTATATTTGTTAATTATATTCCTTGGAGGACCTAAATTTGTATCAACACATTGGCATATTATTAACAATTGAGTTAACTATATGTTTATTTATTTTCATTCCATTGTTATATGAATTTGCAAGCATGTGTAGATGAAAACAATGTAAATGAGAAGTTTACTCTCAAGGACTTACTTCTAATGGGCCTAATGGTTAAGAACATGTGTTTCCTCTTAAGAGGTCACAAGTTCAAATCCAGAGGGGGGTAGGGTATGTATACCTTCGTAGACTTTACCAGTCAAATCCCTCGGTGGAGGGGGGTCCCTTGTCCCACAAACAAGGGGGTCTCATACACCAATTTGGTGTGCTGGCTTAGCCGTGACCTTAAAAATAAATTATTATTATTACTATTATTATAATCTAAAATCCTTGGAAACATTCATGTAAATTATAAATTCTCAAATTCACATATAAATCATTATCTTTGCATTGAAATTTTAGATACCTCTTATCATTATATATAAATCATTGTAAATTTTGAATACCCCTATTGCAACTTGATTTTTCAAATTTAACATACTATATCTACAATTATATCTATCTAAACCTCATTCCAAGTAAACTTTTACATAAAAATATCAATCTCACCTCCATCATATCATAGTGCATTTCGATTCATTGTGATGCATTGACGCAAACCTCATTTCATTTTCTTTGTATATATAAAATGCATTGGAACCAACTTTTATTCTTTATTTTTTCTTATATATATAAGAATTAAGTGTAATTGTTTTTATTGAGTCGTGATGGTAATTTTTTTTATTTTAATGAAATTTAAAAATCAAAAATCAAATGCAAAAGGATACTAGAAATGAATTTTATCGAGAAATATTTCATAGTTAAGAAAAAAATATCCCTTCACAATCCAAAATCTCAACCAAATCAACCCTAAACAAGAAAGAGAAAGTAAACGAACAAAACATTTCAAAATAAAATATTCAGAAATAAATTGCACCCAAAAGAATCCCAAAAATTATAAATAACCCAAAAGACAAAACATTTCAAAATAAAATGTTTAGAGATAAATTAGTTGTTTCTCATTTCGGTGATATGTTTTTCAAAACCCTCTTTTTTTATATATATATATATATTTTAATACCATTTTTTTAATATAATTTAACTATTTTATAAGGTGTACATATTACTATTTTTTTAATTCAAAAAAAAAATACATATTTTTAATCATTAAATATGTTGGAATAAAATAAAAGTAATTATATGTTATTAAATAAACTATAAATAACTACATACATTAATATCTACTTGACAACATCTAAAAAAAATTAAATCAACTTAAATTCATGTTAAACCTAGAATATATCTAGAAAAATTAATTTTTTTAAGGTATAATTTTATTATTATTTAATAATAAGAAATTAATATATTATCTTGAATTAAATGATCAACAAATTTACACTTTAATAAAATTTGATTATTCTAAATACCTCATAAAACTACTAAGTTTAAAATGGATTTACATTTATTATAATAAAAAAAAGACAATATAACAATAAGTAAAAATTTATTTTAACATATCTAGATTTTATAAGATTTTTAAATACTTCCCATTTCAACATATTTCAAAAACTATTTTAAGCAATAAAATGTTGTTACAATGCTCATAAAAGTAATATAAGTAATATAACGATCACCAAATATCTATTTATATACATCTTTATATTTAGAAGAGTTAAGTTCTTCACATATTTTAAAATCTATTTTAAAGAATCAACAAATTTACATTAAAAAATCTGAGCCTGTCTTAAAAAAGAAAATTAATCTGAATTAATTTTTCGTTAATAAATTTTTAATATGTTATATTGAAATTAGGGCGGGGATAAAGCGGAGGAATTTTAGCGTAAGTGTATTCTGGCTTTGGATATGAGCAGTTCTCAAATTGTATGGATGAAACGCATACAGATATCGTAGAATAAACAGATACAAGATATTTCAGAAGATAGTCCTAGAAAACAATGTTTGTACTTTCCAACCCATGTTAATGACCGAGTGGACATGGTTGATTGGAAAGGGCAAGATACATCTTGAAATCTTTCACTTCCAATCGTCTCAGGACATGTTGAAACCCCAATCGTCTCCTAACATCAGGTTCAGGCTGATACCTCCCCATAACCAATTTTGTATTAGAAGCTCGGCAGCATCAAAAAACAAACCCCACACGCACCAATTAGATGTCATTCTCTAGTTGAGCCAAACCTTCAGTGGCCATGCCAGATACCTATTCGAAACAAGCAACCTGTCCTTCGAATAACCATAAGAATAACGCAAGTTCCATGCGCTAAAATGGTTAAATAACAGCTACTGAAGAAAGAAGCAGTTGTTGTTTATTTCCATCTTAAATCAATGGAGCAGAGCAGATGATCAATGGCTGTCACTCATAATATCTACTCACCACGCATAAACAATTTATGCAAATACTATGAATATGAGTTTCTACAAATTTCAAATTTTCATATAACTTGCACCCTTACCAGACACTGCGTTACAGTCAAGATCACTGCATTAGGAATTGCAGAGGCTGGATTATCACAAAAGTAAGCCCTTTGCAATGGATTTAATGTGCTCCAAATGAGTAGTCTCGGGAAAATATCACAATCCGCAAATTTTTATGTATATTGTGTGTTCCAGGTAGCATTCGATTGGTGGCGAAAAACCTAGGAGATCCTCTATGCTAGGGAAATGATCCCTATTAATTCTCGGATCAACAGCGCCCACAAAAATTGTGCGCATCGCAGTTGCAAAATATTGCACACTACAAACTTTCTCACTGAGACATACTAACTTTGTCACTGAACACTGAGGACATACTTCTACAGCGCCCACAAAAATTGTGGGCATCGCAGTTGCAAAATACTGCGCACTACAAACTTTGTCACTGAGACATACTAACTTTGTCACTAAACAGTCAGGACATAGTGCAACCTACTGGATTTACTGCGAGCTGTGATAAAATAATTTAAGGTAACAATTTGTTCGCCATGTGCTAATCTTTAACAAATAAACATATAAAGACAGCATACTCTCAAATTTACAAATGAAATTGACAACACACAAAATACTGATATATATTAAGAACTTCGACGCACTGTGGGAGGGTTACATAGTACAATGAGCTTCATCTCCAACAACTTCTTTTGTTGACTTCATAGACACAAAGATTGTGCTCTCATACTTCTTCAAATCATCGGTTGTTGTTGTTTTCCTTTTTCACTACTATGTTCTTTCTACCTCTTTTCTATCACCTCTCGAGTTACTAAAGAATCAGACTTATATGGAATCCGACTCAGACTTAATGTAGAAGTAAAACCGACTCATCATTAAAGCACAATAAATTCAAGTGACTCTTCATCTACTTAACTGGACTAAAGAAAGATAAGATCGGCTCCAATATTTTAACTCCGCTGATATAATTGATCTTGCGTAAACGTGCGCATTTTTATTTGCAGACTGAGATCTACTGACAAATTGACTAATTGACAAATTTGCTGAGACGTAAAGCTCACGACTTGTAATTACTATTTCCGACACTCCCCCTTAATTATAAGTAGGTGGAATTACAATAAATTTACATCGAAAATTGAGTTTGGCATATAATGTCACTCATCTGCGTAGACTCTCAGACTATTGCATAGATGATGAAATGCATCTCTTACTAAATCCTTTAAAAAATATCCGCGACTTGTTCTTTTGACCTGCAAAATTCTAAACAAATATCTTTGTTATTTACCAATTCTCTAATAAAATGATACATTCTATCAATGTGATTAGTTTTCTTGTGAAACACATGATTCTTTGATAACATGATGGTTGAATTGTTGTTAAAAAATACTGTAGTTGGTTCCTGTTTTTCCTGCAATGAATCCTTCAACATTCTTCTAATCCAAACTACTTGAAAAGTTGTACTTATAGTTGCGATATACTCTGCATTTGTTGAAGAAAAAGTCACTATGGGATGCTTCCTTCATGCTCATGATACCATGTTTGTTCCAAAATGAATGTGTACCCAGAGGTAATTTTCCTATCATCTATGTTGTCTCCACAATCATTGTCAGTGTATCCAATAAGTTTAAAATCTTTTGAAGTAGAATACTTTATACCAAAATCTTTTGTTCCATTCACATATCTCAGTATCCTCTTCTCTGCCTTCCAATGTGATTATTTTGGAGTTTCCATGAACCTTGAGATTGAGATCACTCCATACATAATATCAAGTATTGTTGTTGGAAGATATATAAGACTTCCTACCAGTCTTTTAAACAATGGGGGATCCACGTTGGACCCTTTATCTTGCTTGCTTAATTTCAGTCTTGTTATGACAAGGGTTGGGTATGCTTTGGAATTTTTCATATTGAATCTTTTCATTATTTCATGCACATACTTAGAGTGTGAGATAAATATACAGTTTTGGAATGGTGAACTTATATTGCCAAAAAGTATCTCATAAGCCCTAAATCAATCATTTCAAATTCATCCTTTATGACTGACTTCAATTCTTGTATACCAAAATCACTTGTAAATATAAAATCATCCACATATAAGCAAATAATTAACATATTAGCTTGTTGATTTCCTTTGATGTACATTGTTCACTCACTTTCATTTGTCTAAAATCCATCATGTGTAAGATAGGAATCTATCCGAGTGTACCAAGCTCTCGGAGCTTGCTTTAATCCATACAATGATTTCTTCAATCTGTACACCCTGTCTTGTTGTCCTGGAACTTCATAACCTTGTGGTTGTTTCACATACACTTCTTCTAAGATTCCATTAAAAAATGTTGACTTCACAGCTATTTAATAAACTGGCCACTTGTACTACACAACAATGGATAACACAGTTTTGAATCGGATTGACTGTGTCCATTCATGTGCAAATGTTTCATTGAAATCAATTTCAAGTTGTTGTGTAAAACCTCTTACAACTAATCTTTCATTGTACTTCTGGACATTTCCATCTGCATCTTGCTTGCTCTTATAAATCCACTTGACACTTATCACATCCTTATCTTTAGGTACATCTACCAATTTCCATGTCTAATTCTTCTCTATGCATCTAGTTTCTTCATCCATGCCTTGCGCCCATACATAATCTTTGACAGGTTCTTCAAAAGTTAATGGATCATTTATTTGTGAAAACAAAGAAAAAATCAAAATGAATTTGCTGCATGTTTGATGCAGGAGCATCTCTCCACGTCAGCCAGCCAGCCACGTCAAGCACGTGCATTCAACGCTGAAGAGAGGCATAGCCTCATTTAAAATATGAATTGAATGTAATTTAATGTTGTAGGCTAGTGAGCCATAGAGCCGTGCCTTTGTGCAGGCTGTAGATAAGATTGGCCATTAATGTTTTGAATGGCTGAGATCTACATCCGATTATGGACTAGACAACCCATTTAATGTAATTGAATAGGGTAGGTAGGTTGGAGGGAAGCGCTTGAAGAGCCCCCTCAGGTAAAAGAGATTTTGTATCTCATTTTGTGTAAGAAAGTTAGATGAGTAGAAGTTTGAGAAGAGACAGAGAGAGCTCGAGAACACCTTTTTACAAATATGCATTTGCCATTGTTAATATAAACAGAAGCAGTTTTTCCTGCATGAATTATGTGTTATGTGGATGTCTGTGAGTGTTCATATGTGCTGTGAATGTATGCTAGGCATTTGCAAGTTGTCTGATTTCAGGTGAAGTTCTTTGAGGATTCACACCAGGAGGGTTTGACAGAACGCTGTTGGTTCTGAGAGCCGTGCATAGAGGATGCACTTCTGAACTCTGCGGAGTTAGACAAAGACGTGCTGCGACACAAGAACTGGAATCAACAACTCAGGAGAAGACCTCAAGGTTGATGAAAACCTTGGAGGCAAGGCTGTGTATGAGAGACACAGTTGCAGACAGAAGCTCTGAGGAGTTCTGTAAAGATCTACCAGAGGGGCATTGAGCAAGTGCAAGGAGTGCACAAAGAAAGAACTCTATTGTGAGTTCTTAAGGAAGAAGAACTAGAATCACTGAGGATTTTGAGAGCTCTGCCAGGTGTGCATTGAACAAGTTCAAAGGGGTGCACAAAGGAAGACTTATGTTGAGAAGTTCAGGGAAGAAATAGAATCACTGAGGATTCTGAGAAGCTCTGCCAAGTGGGCATTGAGCGGGTGCATAGGTGCACAGGAGGACAAAACTGTTGAACGTTCTTGGAGAAGACACTCTGCCAGGTGGGCATTTGAGTTAGTGTGCAGACAGGCACAGGAAGAAGAGAACTCTTTGAGTTCTGTGATTTGAAGAAGAATCCACTGAGGGATCTTCGTGGGGTTACTGAATACCCATAAGCACTCAGGAAGAGGTTGCTAGAGTGAAGGATAGCCAGGAGGGCATCCAAGCATTCTCCATCTGTGGGAGAAAAGAACAAGGACAAGTTCCTGTGGAGGTCGAAGCTACAGGAGAAGATCAGGACAGATAGCACTGCATGTGTGCAGAGGCTCTGCAGAGGCACAGAAGTCAAAATAATCCCTTGGGGATTCAAGAGTTAAAAAGATCAGGAGGAGTCAGCGTTTCTACGCGCGCAGCGAAGCTTAGAGTTGAAGAGTTCACAGAGAAGAGGGAAGGCAAAGGTTGAGGCCTTTGAGAACTGGAAATTCT
>JASDQU010012704.1:137271-149897 GCA_032191745.1 Picea mariana | reverse complement strand
GAAATACACACAGAAAAATAGATTGTATTACTATATTAAACACAACACAGTACACATATATATAGTTGGATTCAGATCCAACTGATTCCACTCATGGAGGGAGAGGTTGAGAGAATATCTCAACAACTTCCTATAAATCTTCAACCAACCCCTAAATTAATCATTAATTCTAACAATTTCCATTGCAACTATGGATGATTTAATGTATGTATCTAACGAAGATCTCATAATATGTAGATACGGACAACACATGACCCTGTGGACATAGACGACGGTGGAAAAAAAACTAGAATTCAAGGCAGTAGTTAAATGTTTTAACTTTTGAGTTTTTTTTAAATGTTTTTAGTTTGATTTTATCTCAAATTTGATGATAAATGGTTGTATCTGTAGATTTGAGTGATTAAGTTTGTATAATTAGAGTGTTTTAAGGATTTTTTATCACACTAAATCCATTTATACATTCAAAATTACAATTTAAATAACATAAAATAACAATTTTATTCAAATTTACATCCTCGAATTCCTAAAAAAAAATCAAAAGTTAAAACGTTTAGTCAATAATATTGATCGGTTTTTTGTTTTTATTTTAATTGCACTATCTAGATAGTGCAAAAGTGGCTGGGAATTATCAAAAGATATAATCAACCAATATAAGAGTCGGCACATGTTTAAGCCAGATTTATAATAAAAAATAACCATTTCATAATAACATAATATTGGCTTGGTGTGAACACACCATCAACCGAGATGGGATTTATTTAAAAACAAATCAATGTGTGTAACATGATGACACGAAGTGCTTCACATGCTCCACCACAAGATTATGACAGAGGGACCCGTGAATGCAAGTGTCTCACAAGAAAACTGTGAATGGTTAGTTTGACACAGACTTTTCCATATTGGTCCCGCAACCAACAATATAATAATAATAATAGATTGAATTCAATTATTTTCGTTGTCCAATGCTATGATAATTGAATTGTTGAAAGGCTTAAGACACGACAGGTACCAGTTTCCCTGACACGGTCCTTTGTAATGGTACGTCATGTCGTTTTATGCAGGATTCCAGCAGTTTTACACTTTGTAAACATGCAAGGCGGCAGACTATGCAGCTAGTTACTTCGTAAGTACATTAAAATTTATGTACTGACTATGCAATCTGAGCGTGGGATAGGGATATCATATCACTTCGTTAATTCAGTGGTTTTTTTTCTCATAATTCAATTTCGTTATTTCGGTGTTTCTTTCTCATAATTCAACCAAAATTTAGTTGAAAATTTTGCGTTTTGTGATTGTGAACTTATTTGAATCTATCCAGATATTTAAAATTGTAATTTGGTCAATGCAAAACTTTGGAAGCTATCTAGATGCTCAAAATTCAATTTTGAGCAATGCAATCTATCATTTTAGTAATTTTTCATCCACCAAATTTCAATGGATACAGAGCCGTATCAATGCCCTGTATCAAATACTTGCAAACGAATGTAGAAAAGCACGCCTCGCTAATCAAAATTGTAAAACAAAATATGTTAGGAAGAGAACCAATCCTTTGTGAAGGAGAGACTTATTTTCGACATTATTATCAGTGGAATTTACATATATTTGCTTCAAAGCTTTGATATTACTTGGCTGGGAGGTTAAACACGGATACTCTACTCTACATATGATATCCGGAAACACAAAGTCTAAAAGCATATGAAACAATGAATGAATTCTTTAAACATTACAACTATATAAGCTACACATCCACTACAATCTGTTTCTGCAACATTACAATCTGTTTCTGCAACATTAATACTTGACGCTAAACATTCATAATTGGAAGCTATAGAACACAAGTTTGCAGTAGCCCATGCTTTATGCACAATCATTGTCCTCCCTTAGTGCAAATCACCCTTTACATGGATCATTTCTCCAATAGGGACTTAGCATAACTGAACCGAATGATAAACAATCCGTTGCTATAGATTTGTTGTTAGCCTATGGTTATGGACCCACATATAAGCAATCCGTTTCTATAGATTTGTTGGTAGCCTATGATTATGGACCCACATTGTTAGTCATATGATTGTATACATATAAGTGAAGTGATTTAGGATTCACACATGATATAGTTAAGACATGTCCAATAGACATGACTGGACTCACCACTTATATTTGAGCATCACATCTTTAGGTTCCTATGAGTGTCTAATTTGTATGGATAGGTTGGACCAACACATGTTATCCTAAATTGTTATAATAAGTGATTTACTTGTTGGGATGAGGAAGGGAACCTAAGAAAAATTCAGGGAATTTCGAGAGAAGTAATTGTTAGAGAAATTTCAGCATTGCAGTTGAAGAAAAGTTACAAAAAAGAGTGTCAAATATTTGCAGCACATATGGAAGAGACACCTAAAGATAAAGTGTCAAATATTGAAGATTATGCAGTCCTAAAAGAGTTTGAAGATGTATTTAAAGAAATACGAGGATTACCCCCTAAAAGAGACATGGATTCTCCATCAATCTGATACTCGGAGCAGCCCCAGTATCCAAGACCCCTTACAGGATGAGTACACCAAAATTGAAGGAATTGCAAATGCAACTTGAAGAGATTTTGAAGAAGGTATTATTTGTGAAGAAACATGATGGAACATTGATACTTTGCATTGACTTCAGGCAGTTGAACAAGGTAACTCTGAAGAATAAGTGTCATTTACTTAGGATCGATGACCTCTTTGATCAATTGAAAGATGTAAAAATATTCTCCAAGATTGATCTCAGGTTAGGTTATCATCAAGTAAGAATTAAAGAAGAAGACATCAGCAAGACTACTTTCAAAACAGGGTATGGGAATTATGAGTTCACAGTGGTGCCATTTGGGTTATCAAATGCACAGGTTGTCTTCATGTGTTTAATGAATGGTATTTTCAGAGAATACTTAGATAATTTTTTCATTGTATTTTTTAGACGACATTCTTATATATTCTAAGTCAAAGGAAGAGCATGAACAACACTTGAGGATGATATTACAGGTATTAAGAGACCATCAATTGTATGCCAAATTGAGCAAGTGCTCATTTAATCAGAAACAAATTCATTATTTGGGACATATCATTTCAGAGGAAGGAATAGCAGTGGCTCTTGAAAAGATTGAGGCCATTAGAGGATGGTCATCACCAAATAATGTGACATAGGTCAGATCATTCATGGGCCTTGCGGAATACTATAGGAGATTTATTGAAGGATTCTCAAAGATTGCACACCCGATCATTTCCTTGCAAAAAAAGGGGGTGAAGTTTCAGTGGACATTGGATTGTGAAAAGAGTTTATAGCACTTGAAGCAATTATTAACAAGTGCTATAATACTAAGAATTGATGATCCAAAAGGGCTTGCTATAAGACTTCATCGTATGCACAGATGTATGTAAACAAGGGCTTGGTGGATTCCTTAGTCAAAATGGGTATGTGGTATGCTATGAATCAAAGAAGTTGAAGTAGCATGAAAGGAACTATGCTACTCATGATTTGGAATTGGTAGTCACAGTGCATGCCTTGAAGATGTGGAGACACTACCTCATGGGGAAAAGGTTTGAGTTGAGGACAGACCATAGTGGTCTAAAATATTTATTTGGATAGCCAACTCTAAATTCCATTAAATCAGGGGGTTAGAATTTCTCAATGAATATGAATTTCATATAAAGCATATCAAAGGGAAAGAAAACAAGGTGGTTGATGCAATTAGCAAAAGAGTGCATGAGTTGCATGCTACATCCATTAACATGTACAAATCAGATTTGAAAGATAGAATCTTAGAAGCTGCAGAGTCGGATTTGCAATACATGGAAATAATAACAAAATTACAACAAGGTATTTTGCAACAAAAAATTGAAAACTATAATCTAGGAAATGATGAAATTCTCATGTACAGAGAAAGACTTTATGTACCAAATTCTGAAGAATTGAAAAATATGGTATTGAGAGAAATTAATAATGTACCTTATGCTGGGTACCCAAGTTATAAAAAAACTATTGCAGTTGTCAAGAGCCAATATTATTGGCCAGGCATGAAGAAAGAAGTTGTTGATTTTATTGCCAAATATTTGGAATGTAAAAGGATCAAGGATGAGCATAGACACCCAACTGATTTTCTATAGCCATTACCTATTCACGAGTAGAAATGAGAAGTTGTAACAATGGATTTCATCACCAAACTACTCAGAACAAACAAGGAGCATGATTCTATCATGGTAGTGGTGGATAATCTTACCAAACATGCCCATTTTATTCTAGTAAAGCTCACTCACAAGACAACCAACATTGTTAATATTTATATAAGAAAAATCAGAAATTGCTCGATTGCATGGTATACCCAAGACAATTGTGTCTAACAAAGATCCAAATTTTACATCAAATTTTTGGAGAGAATTATTTAAGGATTTAAAACAAGTTTGAATTTTAGCACAACTTATTATCCAGAATCAGATGGACAAACAGAGAGGGTGAATCAAGTGATTGAGGATACGTTGAGGATGTTATACTGTAGCTACAAGGCTCTAAAACTTCATGTCTGACATGCATGTGGGGAATGATGAATTGTAGGCTATTAGCTCGAACTGACACCTGGGACAAATTTTTTCCTGTTGTTTGAGATACATCATCCTGGTTAAGAATTCATTTACCTAGGTGGAGTTTAGTCCCAACTTGGGGGTGACCCACTGCTGAGAGTTCTGAGCAGTGTGGTCTAAGGCTGGGAGGAACGTGGAGGCTCTGCATGCAGTTGGTGGTATTTTAGTCAAAGATAAGTGTCAATTGTGTGTTAAATTATGTGTTGCATCATTATTCATTATTTATGCATTTATTTTTACGAGTTTTTCATATATATGTTGCATGTGTATTTCTATTACTATTCTGTATAAATATGTGTATTTGCAGAGTATTTTTATGTTTAAATATTGTATACAGTTTGAAAATTTTCATGTGTGGCATAGCCCAGCAGTGGATGTTGGGGATGCTACAATATTATAATTCCAATTCAGGGTCTTTACACATATCATTTTTGCATAACTCTTGAGTACGAAAATATACATTTAGCTGACATTTTCACATAATGATATATGATGACAGTGATTCACAACATTTATATTCATCTCTTCTACATAGTGATTACCCAATCAATATCAATACAATCCACAACAATACATAAAATAACTATAAAAAAATACAGTAGCTCTACAATGTACAACATAGCAATACATCTCCAACATCCATTTACACATTACATAAGGATTTAAAGTGGAAACCCAATTACAGTAAAAACTAGCTTTCAATGCTTACTCATTTTTTTCTCTTTGTTATTCATTTCTATAGATAATATGAATCTTACCATCTTTCAATAACATAGATAACTTTAACCAAATTTCCCTAAATGACACACCATCAAAAAGTTGTGAGATATAAATATTATTCCATTCTTTTAATTTATTCTAATTTCTAAGTTCTTGATGGCATTATATTGGGTAAATTTTCAGTTTTAACAATAAATAAACATTAATAAAAACTGCTAGATTTTAAAATCATTGTTAAAGAAGGAAAAAACTACCCCACTTCCCACTAGCATCATGAAAAGACTACCCTACCAGTGATTCCCGACAATATAGTTTCTCAACAACAAATGGGAGAACTAAATTGCCATATTTCTCACTTGTCAACACAAACAGATTTATATAGGGCGCCTCGTTGATTCCTTACAGTCGCAAGAAACAAAGCGTTCATGCAGGAGACTCGGACAACAAAACCATACTTTCATCAAATTTTCTAGGAAAATATAGATTTGAATTCGAACATGCCAACATTGAGGAATCTCATGCTCAAACACCATTACACTCAACGTAGAAAAGTAGTAGAGTAGGGGATCGTGTTTTCAGTAACATGCCCAATCACTAATTTATGCTTCATTAGTCCAAGCTGATCACAAGGAAGCCGTCCACACTCACTGGTCAATTCTCGCAGCCTATCGGACTTTGATTCGCTTCAGTTGTTCGATTCTCTACCCTCACTTGAACAATATGTCAAGTTCCCAGCCATTACAGAACAACGGGTTGGGACCAATCGATTCACAACACCAATAGAACCATTTTAAAGCAATTAATGTGTACATTGCAAAAGCAGGACTTGTGACTCAGCAAGAGCCAAGACATCCCGGTGGGGGCCGCTTACCCTTTGAGCCTTATCACAATGGGCTTAAGTCTCGATGGGGTTTGATCCTTGGTGGGTTGTGTGAAAATCATCGCCCCCACCAATAGGCCCCAATTCCTTGACTTTTGCTTATAATAATATTAATATGTTGTTGTGTTTTTACTCTGGGTATAGGGTAGTAGGTGATGAAATGTACAGTTAAGGCAATCTATTATGTGAAGTTTTCTATTTGAAACTCTGTCTTATCTTGTATGTTACATATGGGGCAACTTGGGTACACCTAGAGGTTATATTGGTTGCAGTCTAATAACACGACCACGTCTCATCCTAGTATGTTCTCAACTAGTTGTAGATTCCACCAGTTAAAAAAAAAGTAGTAGGCTAAAGGTTCTACAAAATGATAATTTTTTCTGGGGATATTTGTCTGAAATCCAACGAGAAATTGTACTTAAGAAACAAGAACTGACTCCCAACACGTGGAGATCGGGGAAGCTAAGACAAAGCTTTGTTCAAATTAATCAATGAGATTCACAATGTATATATAAGATGAAGAATGGTTGGAAACGATTTGAAACAGTTGGAAACTAATCAACGTTACTGCAACTAATTCTCCATTATTCTAAGTCTCCCCTTTAATGGAGAAAGAAAGAGGCTTAGTGAAAATATCATCAACATTTTCACTAGTATTACAATACATTAAAGCAATGTCATTAGACTGCATATTTTCTTGAACAAAATGGAATTGAGTATCAACATGTTTTGTCCTTGAATGATAAACTTGATTATTTGCCAACTTGATTGAGCTTTGGTTATCACATTTGATTATCGTAGCTTTCCTTTGTTCTTCTCCAACATCTTGAAGTAGTCTTCTCAACCAAACAACCACAAGTTGTTTCACACAACACTTTATATTCTACCTCAGTGGATGATAAAGATACAGTAGATTGCTTCTTATTGCTCCATGAAACAATCCCAGATCCAATGCAAAATGCATAACCTGTAGTAGATCTCCGATCATCAGGATTGTCAGGCCAGTCAGAATCTGAGTAACCTTCCAGCTCAACATCAAATGAATCAGTATATTTAATACCATAATCAATTGTGCCTTTGAGATACCTGAGTACCCTTTTCATTGCATTCCAATGGATTTCTAGAGGTTTAGCCATAAACTGACTTAACACACTAATATATTATTCTATGTCAGGTTTGGTTGTAGTGAGATAGTTCAAGCTTCCCACCATCTGTCTATAAAATGTATCATTTACCTCTTTTGAACCATCATCGTAGTAAAGTTTTGTGTTCTGTTGCATTGGAACCTAAGAAACTTTACACTGATCCATTTTAAACTTCTTAAGTAATTTTCTGACACATTTACCTTGAGACACAAAGGTTTGAACAACATTTCTCCAAACTTCAAGACCGAGACAGTAATGTAACTCACCAAGATATTTCATTTCAAATACCTGTGACATCTACTTCTTAATTCCACTAATCAATTTTTCTGAATTTCCTGTGATAATTAAATCATCAACATATAAGAAAATCGATACAACATGCCCCTTTTCATCAAACTTGGTATACATATTTGGATGATTTTTTCTTCTCATAAAACCCTGCTGAAGAAAGAAGGAATCTATCTTCTCATACCATGACCTAGGTGCCTGTTTTAGTCCATACAATGATTTCTTTAGTTTACATACTAAATGTTCCTCACCACTTTTCACAAACCCCTCTAGTTGAGTAAAGTAAACCTCCTTCTTTAACTCACCATTCAGACAAACATACTTTACATCTAATTGGTGAAGCTTCCAATGGTGTTTTGTAGCTAGTGCAATTAACATTCTTATAGTGTTTAATTTAGCTACTAGTGCAAATGTTTCTGCATAATCAATGCCCTCTTTCTGTGAATACCCTTTTTCCACCAATCTAGATTTATATTTATCTACACTACCATCTGCTTTGAATTTAGGTTTATATATCCATTTAAATTCTATAGGATTTTTATCTTTAGGCAATTCAGTCAATTACCAAGTTTTGTTTTTAATAGAGTCATCCATTTATTCTCTCCACTCGTCGTGTTCATTAGATTCATTAAAACTCATGGGTTCTATGAAATTTGAAATATTACTCATTAAAGAATAATATTTATACTTTTCAGATGGATGAACCTGTCATGAATATCTTCTCAATTGGTTGGTGACTTTTTTTTAATTTTGTGAAGATTCTTCTTCACTGTTAGATGTATCCACATCACTAGGTGTCTTTTCCTATTGTTTCTTATCTTCTTTGAACTCATCATATTCAAGAATTACACGCCATCCTTCATGAAAGTTTTCTTCATTATTTCCTTCTACTTGTTCATGGAAGATTACATCTCTACTTGCAAACACTTTGTAAGTAGATGGATCAAACAATTTATATGCTTTAAATTCTGAACAGTACCCTATAAAAATACATTTGATAGCTTTATCATCAAGTTTCTTCATGTTCTCCTTTGGAATATGTGCAAAATCCTTACACCCAAACATCCTCAAATTATTAATTGCTAGTTTAGAATCATACAAGGCTTCGAAAGGAGTTTTATGATCAAGACACCTTGTTGGACTTCTATTATTTAAGTAAACAGCAGTGCTAATGGCCTCAACCCAAAAAACATCTGAGATATTTTTACCTTTCATCATACTTTGTGCACACTCCACCAGATTTTTGATTTTCCTTTCTGCAACTATGTTCTGCTGTGGAGTGTGGGGTATTGTAAATTGTTGTACTATTCCATGATGTTTTCAATACTTGATGAAGTTCCCCAATTTATACTCTCCCCCCTTGATCTGAGAGAAGTATTTGATGGGTTTTCCTATTTTCTTCTCCACCATGTTTTTAAATTCTTTGAAGTATTAAAAAACATCACTCTTTTTCCTGAGATAAACCCATGTGTATCTTGTGTAGTAATCAATAAACAATAAGAAATAATAAGCACCTCCTAGCGACCTTGTTTTCATTGATCCACAAACATCAGTGTGCACAAGTTCTAATAGATCTCTTTTTCTCCTATTGGGATTAGAGGGGAATTCATTTCTGCACATATTTCCTCATGCACAACCTTCAAAAGCATCATATTCATTCTTCAGCATAAGGAGTCCTTCAACCATACTTTGTTTTTGTAATAACAACAAATCATGATAATTAATGTGACCATACCTTTGGTGCCAAAGAGTTTATGTTGGCATAGTTGCAGAAGTTAAAGATTGAAGATTCTTGTTGGTGACATCAAGTTTGTATAGGCCTCCAACTCTGACTCTTGAGGCAACATTACTGTAATGATCCTGCAAGTCCTTCACTATACAATGCATCTTGAAGAATTCGACCTTCAAATTCTGATCTATAATGGTGGACACAAAGATCAAGTTTTTCTTTATCCTAGGGACATACAAAACATTGCAAATGTGTCTGACAATACCATTTGGAAGTGATAGTGTAATATCTCCATATCTCTTGATTTGATAAGAGAGATCATCTTCTAGATAAATATGGGCACCATTATGTGTTTATTTAAAGTTTATATACCAATTCTTGTTACATGTCATGTGAATTGAAGCGCCAAAATCAACAAACCATGCATCAACATCATCAATTTCAACAGACAATGCAGCATTAGAAACAAAAAAATTGAGATCTTTTGGATCAATGTTCGGGTTTTCTTCTGCAAAATGTCCTGAATGTTTTCTATTTTTATGCCTAGCCTCATCATCATTTTTCTTCTTATAACATTCTTTGGCAAGATGCCTAGTCCTACCACAATAAAAGCACTTAGGTTCATTTCTATTTGATTGCATACCTTGATTTGGATTTGACTTCCTCTAAAATGAACTTCCTCCTCTACCTCCTTCTCATGGTTTCCCTTTAGGGAATCTCTTCTTTGTCCATAGTGCTAAGTCTGAATTTTGAGGCTTCAAATTAGTGCACCTCTCTTCCTCTTGCAACAATATACCTGTGAGTTCCTCAAAATTAGGAGCTTTCTCCCTCACTGCAACGCCTATTATAAACATTTGATAGTCTTCTAGCATTCCATTTAGGGAAATTGTGACAAGATCAATGTTTGATATTGTTTCTCCTATATCTCCCAATTTGTCTTTCATTTCTTTAATTAGCCCAAGAAAAGTACTAACAGACTCATTTATATCCATTTTAATACTTAGCAATTTACTCTTTAGGAAAAGACTGTGATTTGTATTATTATTCTGATACAGATCTTTAAGTTCTTTTCACATTTCACTAGAAGTCTTAGCATCTCTAATATGTGGAATTATGCTATCTTTAACATACATTCTCAACAATACCTTGCCTTTGTTCTCCCGCTTATCCCAATCTAGGATTCGTGTCGCTATCGCGCCTGCAGCCACATCGGGTCGCACTTCATCTCCTTTTGTGATTGTCCATATGCCATAACCTTCCATCAAAGTTGTCATCTTGAATTTCCAATTGATGAAATTCGAGCCATCTAACTTGTTGGCTTCATTGAGGTAGGTTTCTGCGAGCGGATTCACCATCCTTGAAAACTCCTTTATGTACTGATCATATAACCTTCAATTTTATGAAGCAGTCTACTCGGGTGATGCTATATCAATAAGGGAACATAAAAGAATTCAAAGTATAGAAGGATATATATATCACATCTCTTTCACAACACTCTCAAGAAGGCAAGGCCAGAAGGCAATCTATCCTCAAAATATAACAACAATTTTTGGTAAAGACTACATCCAAGTCAGACATCCAATCGCCAATATGTTGTCCAATTGCCAATATGCTGACAACCAATCGCCAATCTGTTGTCCAATTTCCAATCTGCTGACAACCAATCGCCAATCTGTTGTCAATGTTCTATACCAGCGATCACATATCAAAGTGATTCAAGAAGCACGCAACAAGATTCGAGACAATAGAATATACACAATATAAAGCGATAAGTGATAAGCTCAAATCCCTCATGCATTGAATGCCATCACATTCACACAACAACGTGAATCTCTTTCATCTACGCCGTCAGATGAATACCTCCAACACACCTCTTCAAATCTTCCAGGTGTCCGCCACGAAGCGCGCCTCTCTTATTTTTGCATTTTTCTACGTGCTTCCACTCTCACACAAGTTACTCTTGGACAAAGATTCCAGTGATGTTGGATGAAGTTTACTCTCACGCAAGAGGAGGTATACATATTTGTTGTCCAAGAAGCCAATTTCCCTCCACGTTCAACAGACAGCTCCACACCCTCTCCATGCAGGTGCTCCACATGGTAATCGATCCACCTCTCTCCCTTAGACAACGATCTTCCTCTCTCAAGAGAAATCAACTCTCTCCTCCGCTTTGATACCAACTTAAGAAACAAGAACCGACTCCCAACACCTGGAGATCGAGGAAGAAAAGATAAAGCTTCGTTCAAATTAATCAATGAGATTTACAATGTATATATAAGATGAATAAAGATTGGAAATGGTTTGAAATGGTTGGAAACTAATCATCGTTATTACAACTAATTCTCTAGTATTCTAAGTATTGTTGGATTTTTGGATTTGAGTGATTACATCTTTATAATCTGAATGCCTCGGTAGCTTTTCAACAAGCTGAATCCATTTCTACATTCAGAAATGGATTTTGAACAACAGATTTAGTGATTCATGTAAATGTATATCGCCTCCGACGAAAAAATCCATTTCGTATAACAATTAGCTAATGCCAAAAAAAATGTGTTGTTCTATCTATATAGTGTTCATGAATCCCTAGTCATAGATGCACAAAATTTTGTTTCCATGAATTTTTTTAATCTCTCCTATTGTCATAAAAATTCAGAGAAAGATATTAATGTGAATAACAAATATCTCGGTTTTATAACTATAAAAATTTATATATTGTCTCAACCTTAATATAAATCATACTTTTTTATAAATTTAATAAGTTACATAAGTTACTCAAATATCTAAACTAAATTTAGTGTTTTTGTCGGCTAAGTATAGTCACATGTATCATTTCCTCAATTTATCCTTATTTGCAAAGCATGCATACACTTTATTTTATTTATATTTATCCATATCTATGTTTTTATGAAAACTTAGCTATTTACAAAGTAAATGTTTTTTTATGTAAACATATTTTGTCTTGGAGATTTTCTTATCACAGTGATTTCACATTGGTGGAATCTTATTTTCTCTCTATGGTGTTTTCACTCCCTCTCTATTTCCCTATCTTGGACCAAATCTCAAACATCCAATGGTTCATCTCTCCAATTCTCCATTTTTTAAACCATTTCATCATGTCATAATACAAAGTCTTATCTTGAGATGCATTCTTTGCTTGCATCAATAATATGGTGTACCCATATTCCTTATTTTGATAATCTGTAAGAAATTGGCATAATATTTCCCTTTATAGATGTAACACAATTGCTTATGCTAAC
>JASDQU010012704.1:104304-129253 GCA_032191745.1 Picea mariana | reverse complement strand
TTTATAGATGTAACACAATTGCTTATGCTAACATCATAGAGTAAGGGGTTTGTATTTTAACTTCTAGTTTATTTGTTAAGAACTTTTTTTCAATTATTTCCACTGGGAAACCATACAATTTTTTTCCATTGATGTTCCAAAGAGAAACTTCCTTAATATCAAGCTCCATATATGATTTTTTTGTATTTATTTTGAATAGAATAGAGGACCTTAATGCCCTCATTTCTTGTTTCTCCATACAAGAGTTTCAATTATAACTACAATCAAATTTCAGGCTTGGGTGCTTGTAAAAATGTCACACTTGAATTTGTAAGGTAGCTAGAGAGGTAGTGGGGGGGCCCAGAGAGTCCATAGTGATAATAGTGGAGGCCATTCAATGTAAGGTGGACTAGGTCCACTATATTATTAAATAAGGCCCACTATGGTAGTTAGATATAATAAATGGGTAGTTAGATATAATAAATGTAAGAGGACTTCCTAGAAGGTTCTACTTCTAGAAGATTCCTCCTCTAGAATGTTCTTAGGTGATGGTAACACTTTATTAAGGGGTTCAAACAATGTCATGGGACAGAAAGAAAAGTATTGTATTTGAGTGGTATCTCAATAGGAGGTATCCCTCTCGAAGAAGAAAATGGACATGAGAGGATCCCTTCCACAATAGGATCCATTGTATGGTGTTTCCCTACCTCAAGGGTTTGCTATAATAAAGTGGTGGTTTTCTATATGGTTTCATATATCTTGTGTGGTGATTGTATTCAGATATATTTAGATCCATTGTGATCTTTTGTATTCAGTTCTTTCGATATTAACAAGTGGTATCAAAGCACTTTCCTTGGCCAAAGAAGGGAAGAAGTTTTTTCTTTTTTTGCATAATTTGTCTAGGGAAGAAAAAGAGGGCAGTGCACTTCAGGTTTAGATTTGAATCTTTACGAGCTTAATTTGGAAAAAAATTAGGTATTTTCATTCCTCTCGAAAAAATACCCAATTTCAAAAACAAATCAGCCGAAACAGAGTCCGGGAAGTAAAGTTCTAAGCATTTTAAATTCAATAGTTTTTCAAGGTTTTTTCCAAAAAAAAACGACGATTTTTTGCAGTAATTTATTGTTCTATTTTTTGGGTTTTTTCATGATGATTGTGGTATTGTAGAGTTCGTAACTTTTCATAGGGTGCTCAGATGGCTATTTCTTATCAAACCCTCAAATAAATTCTACATATTATTGAAGAATTCAAATCACTATTGTATGACACATGGAATGACACATTGGATGACTTTGTAGATGGTCTCACAGATGACCTCAATGATAGTTTTCGTAGTATTCAAGATTCATTAGATAACATGCAGGAGATATTTTTTATTGTGGACATCAGGGATTAATATAATCAAGAAATATATGATTGGTATGATTTTGAGGCTGATTGTGATGATTGGTATATGGATAGTTGTCATTTATGGGATGACACCCACTTCCATATTTTATTTGATGAATCTACTCCACCTTCTCTATAGCACATCATTGTGACACATCATGAACTATTTATGATTACCAGCATCCAGCCTACATATTCTACAATAGTATTGTTCCTTCCATATTCAGCGTTGATCCTATCCCACTATGTGGATGGATATTCTTATTTCGATCCACATGATATGTGTTAGTATTGGGAACATTATTTTCAGTTGGTTATTGGGTGCCGATATTTTTTGTGTGGGGGTCACATGAACAATTGGACATGGGAACTTGGTTTACAATGGTGGTTGGACTACTTCAACATGGTGGCTTCCATTTCTTAATGGGACCCTGGTTCTCTAGTCTACTTCAACACTATGGTCCACACTTATCCAAGGGACCCTAGTATATGGTTGTACATCAAGCGTTGAGGAAAATGCTTTCATAAGGGGGATGGAATGTAAGGTAGCTAGAGAGGTAGTTGGGGGGAAAAGAGGGCCCATAGTGATAATAGTGGAAGCCATTCAATGTAAGGTGGACTAGATCCACTCTATTGTTAAATAAAGCCCACTATGGTAGTTAGATATAATGAATGTAAGAGGACTTACTAGAAGGTTCTACTTCTAGAAGATTCCTCCTATAGAATGTTCTTAGGTGATGGTTGCACTATATAAAGGGGTTCAATCAATGTAATGGAAAATGAAGAAAATTATTATATTTGAGTGGTAGCTCAATAGAAGGATGCCCCCTCGAAGAGGAAAGTGAACAAGAGAGGATCCCTTCTACAATAGAATCCATTGTATGGTGTTTCTCTACCTCAAGGGTTTGATATGATAAAGTGGTGTCTTTCTATATGGTTTCATATATCTTGTATGGTGATTGTATTCGGATATCTTTGGATCTATTGTGATATTTTGTATTCAGTTCCTTGGATCTTAACATAATTTTTCACCATTAAATGTGATGGCTATATCCTTATTGCAAGTAGCTATTACCATTGTAACTTAGTATTTTTTACATTAAATTTCATTTCAAAGTAACTTCAAAATTTGTTTAGGGTATCAAGATGTATTTTAAGGCCATCTTTTTACTTTGACAATAATAGAACATCGCCTACAAAAATCAATAACAAAAAAGCATCAGCTATGTATTTCCCCTACCCCATTCTTTCTAATCCAATCTTCTAATTTATTTATTGTTGGAGATAATGTTTCCATTAATGTAATGATCAATTTGGTTTGTGTTTGTTAGATATTTTTGAGATATTCTCTCAACCTCTCTTCCTAAATTTGGAATAAGTTGGATCTTAGAACAACTTATATATCTGTATATAAACCTATTGTATTTGTATCGATTTTCACATGCTACTAGGAACATTTTTGTTTTGTACAATATGTCTACTACCTCCTATTTTGCATTGGTATCAGAGGGAGACTGGTTTTATATCCCTCACAGGAGAGGCTAGAAAATTGAGAAACTATTAGATGTAGTACTCTGTAGGATAGGAGTAGGAATGGTGGGTGAAAGTAGATTATTGATTTTGTGAGTAATTGTTGGAGTGAGTTTTCATGTTTATAGAGATCAATGTTTACATATTTTCTTGTTGTCAGAGAAAGAAATTCCAGGTATGAACCATGCTCTATTATTTGTGCGTGCTATCATCCCATGAAGGGAATTTTGTAAATCCAAGTCGCGATTTGGAGGAGCTGACCATCATTAAAGTGAAAGGGGGAGCTTAAGCTTTCCTACAACCATAGATTTCATTCTCTTGGCATCACATGTGCCTCTAGAGATGAGAATCATAGAAAATGAACTACCGAGATTTTTCCTTATGAACTATGCAATGATATTATTAAGATAATTGAGGGAAAATATCAAACTCCTTGCATGGATGAACGTTGTGTCTTGTGATGGAATGTGAAAAACATGGATGAAAATTATCAAGGAGATTGAGAAATCGCCACTGTTGTTCAGAGTGCTCACATTTTTTGTTTCCTTGAAGTAGCCTGGCTTGAGAAGTAGATGCGTTGTGGCTAATTTCTATTTCCATTACATTGATGGTGCTTGTCATTTTGAAGCAAGAAATATGGAAGAATTAACAATGATATAATCTATTAACTAATATTTGTTAATTATAAGAATGTATTGGCATTATATTTTATTTGTGAAATAAATGATGACAAAATCAGAGGCGCAGTAGAGGCATTTGCATCTTCAGAGGGGGAATAAAGTGTAGCTAAAATCTCAGTATGTATGGTTTCCTAGTTAGTTTGAGATTTATGGATCTAGGGAATCATCCCTCATAAGTGTTGAAGACATATGATTGGTCTACTAATGATGTTATGAAACATGTGTGTGGGTGTCCAGTAATTGAGTTTGGGAGATTCGTGATTTGAGAGTTCAGAAGTGGAACTCGAAAATTCAACGTGAGAGATACTGAGGAAACTTGATGGAGATCAACCTAATTCAAGAACTGATTTCAGAAAAAATGTCATGTTTCATGTTATGTATTCAGTTTGTGTTTGATTTCAGTATTGTTTTCAATAATGTAAGTATTAAGGGGGTGTGTTGGAGATAATGCTTCCATTAATTTAATGATCAGATTCAGTTTGTGTTTATTAGATATTGTTTAGATATTCTTTCAACCTCTCTTCATAAATTTGGAATAAGTTGGATCTCATAACAACTCAAATATCTCTATATAAACCTATTATATTTGTACCAGTTTTCGTAGAATAATAAGAACAATTTATTGTGTACAATATGTCTCTCTTTATTTTTTATTTTATGAATATTCCAAACACTTTTAGAGATAGGGGAGATCCTTATTCAACTTGATATTACTATTTGTAAGGTCTTCAACTAGATGGCATAGAGACCCTCTCCCAAGTCCTTAAGGAGGCGAAACTTAGAGTTGCTCCAACACCCAAGTGTTGCATGAGTTGGGAAAGTGGGCTCCTTAGGCATGTCAAAATGCCAAGGGGCTTTCCCTAGTATGAAGTGACTGAGGTTGGGGTGCATCAATCCCAAGGGGCATGATGGTTGATTATTGCATGCGTTCATTTGGGAGACTGGATCCACGAAGGGGCGTGAGACCCCAAACGATGTAAACGTTCGAGATAGTGACATTTAGAGTCCCTATAAGAGAAAAAGGGTGCAAAACCAAGGAAGGAAGATTTGAATACAAGGAGAGCAAGATCATGTCTTTGATTCTGAGGTAGGCATAGTCAAAGAGGGGTGAGCTCCCTCAAGGATCCTAGTCACTCCACTTAGGAGTACTTGTGCTACCTTGAGGTGATTTCGTTGGACAAAGTAGGCATGACCTTCTTTTTGGTTGAGTTTGTGGGAAGTATTATCGTAGATTTTAGGAGGCATCATAGGAGACATAATCGTAGGTCTGTTTTAACATGGTGAAGTCTGTGGAAACAAAGGGACAACAAGTATAGATTTGAGGGAATGTGTGAGGTCCACTACATGAGGTTGTAGAGATAGTAGCGACAAAGAGTATTGGTGTCATGTAATGTCCCTTTCCAAATAGAAGCTCTAGAGAGGAGGCTTAATGGTCTAAACTGCCTCATTAGACTATAACCAGGGCCAAAAAGGGGTAAACAGGGTTATTAGAGGTCACTCTAGTCACAGGTGTTATATTCAAAAAGTGACATTGAGCTAAAAAGGGTTAAAATATATTTTAAGTCACTATGAGCTAAAAATAAAAGTCAACAGTGAATTAGGTTTTCAGCAGTGATTTAGGGCTTTGGAATTCAATAGTGAATTAGGGTTTTCGCATGATTTAGGGTTTTGGAAAGCTATAAAGGAAGGGTCAGCAACCTAATTCATGATTATGCATATTATGACTTGTCACTGAGGAGAAGAGACACATCTCAGGAGAGATAGTTTAGTGTATTCCATGAGGAAGACACCAGTTGGTTGATTTCGATGTTGAAAGACACACCCTAGTCACCGGGTGGATCATCCAAGTCTTCCGTCATTCTTCATTGATTCCTTAGTGCTCCCATATTCTGGGTATTATCTTTTAGTTGCTTATTTGTATTCTAGCTAAGATCCTTTGTCTGTTGATCTAGTCGAGTATTGTCAGTTTATTCAGCCACATTCGACCATTTTGTAATCCATAGAGATATCATAATACAAAATTTGCATTCCTTTGTCGCATTTATTATTTGTATGATCATTTATATGTTGTAAACCTTTGATCCTACACACACATTAACATCGTTTCCTACACTAGCCAAGTCAGGAACATTACAGTGGTATCATATCTTTAGTCCTGCCAGCCTGTGACTAAAGACAATGAGTGTAGCAGAAGACCCAGAGGATTGTGAACACGTAGGTGACGAATATGTCACTTACAACAGGCATTAAGAAAGAAGTCATAGACCTGATTTTCCCCCTTTTCCTCCTAGCTCAGAGGAAGAGGAAGAGGCACACAAAGAAGAAGAGAGAAGGGCAGAGCGTGAGGATGAGCACGAGGCTGAGAGTATGCTGGGAGACAGATATGAGAGACCAGAGGGCAGTGGCAAGGCCCNTATGTTAGCTAGTCAATGGACCATGTCTCAGTCCTTGACACAGGTGGTTGATAGATTGGCTAGAGTGGGCACCCCAGATACACAATTCCCGCATGAAGAACAAGGGAACTCAGGATCAGAAAGTAGACCCCAGTCACCCTCTCACACATACACCTCTACGAGTAGGATTCCCAGACCCTTATTTCCCAATTTCTAGAGGGCGCCCCTGGTAGAAGCACCCCCACCGATAGCATAGAGGCCACCCACTCATGATGATGACACTACTGAGTATAGGAGGGAGTATGCAGCATTGGGTCATGACTTCCATCAAGACATGACCTTAGTTGAGTACTGTGGACTCAGACTCAGGAACCGCCCTAGAGAGTCACAGAGAGAAGGACCACAACAGCAACATGGGCATAACCTCGATTTCATCCGAAATGTTGGGAAAATTACCATCCCTTCTTTCAATGGATCATCCAAATACACTGCCAGAGCATGGGTATAGAAGATAGACATGTATTACAAGCTCAACCAGATGACCAAGATAAAGGCCATCAGTTTCACGACCTTACACTTGGAGGGTGAGGCACACGAGTAGTGGTATCATGGATTGGTGACATTCAGTCACAGTCGCATCACCTCCTATAAGGATTTTACATATAGGCTCATGGACATGTTTGATAGGAAGGATCCCGAGATACACTTCAGGGATCTAGCCCAGTTGAGACAAACTGGCACAGCAGAGGTGTTCATCACAGAGTTTCAATGGGTAGCCATGGTAGTGATATATATATCAGAGACCAAGCTGATCATGTTATTCACAGAAGGAATCACAGAGCCTTTCAGAGGATGGGTGAAGGCATACCTGCCTCCCACTTTGCAGTATGCCATCCTTCACACTCGAGATCTGGAAGACTCAGTGCCAAAGACTAAAAATTTATCCAAACCATTTGTTCCCCAGAGGGATCGAGACAGGAAGCCATTCCAGAGAGAATGGAAGGAAAAGGAGAAGTTGGATGATGAGACTAGGCGAGAGATTATGAGGAAGAAGATTTGCTTAAACTAGAGAGATCCTTGGGTTCTAGGCCACAGGTGCATGGGAAAGGGAGAGATTCATTATATTGAGGTAGCAACAGACAATGTGGATAATGAGGAGGAGGAGCAAGACAATGGACCCACTAGTTCAAACAAGGAGTCAGCACCAGCAGAGGAGCAACCTCCCCATAGACCACTGACATCAGTAGGAGCCCATCCTCCAATAGTCCCACAACTGCCAGAACAGGACAACAGGAGGAAACCAACAAAGGGAGGTGTCATAGAGACCCTTTCTAGTGTTCCCAGGTATGATACCCTCTGTATCAGAGGGATTATTTAGGGGAAATGGAAAATATCCCTAATAGATGGTGGGGCCACCCACAACTTCATTGACGCTTCACTAGTATCGAGATGGGCACTTTAGACAGAGTAGTTTGAGGGGTTTGATGTTGTTGTAGCAAATGGCTAGACAGTGGAGTGTCTAGACAGAGTTTGAAACTTAGAGATGAATTTAGGCAACTACACAGTGAGAGACACATTTTTTGTGGTTGACCTATCAAACATAGATGTGGTGTTACGAGATCAATGGATGATTACCTTGGGAAAAATCACTACCAGCTACCAAACCTTGGAAATGGGATTCAGATATCAATATGGGAAGAAGGTTGTTCTAAGAGGTATGTCAACGGGAGCACCCAGGATAGTTTCAACCAAGAGTATGGAAAGGATATTTAGACATGGTGAGGTAGCATATGACGCATAATGGTTGATCAATACTCAGAAGGATTCAGAAGGTCAACAATAGTACCATACAGAGATAAAGAATTTATTGGGACGACATCAGTAGGTCTGTGAGGAATTTCCACCAAGGAAACCACCTGATAGGGGGTTTGAGCACACCATTGAGTTGGAGGAGGGGGCCAAACCTATGATCACCCCCCATGTCATCATCCTAGGAGGTTCAAGGATGAGATAGAGAAGGCAATCAAGGAATTACTGGCAATGGGACACATCAGACCAAGCAACATCCCATTTTCTTCTTCAGTTGTCTTAGTTCTAAAGAAGGATGGCACCATGAGGATGTTCATTGATTACCGAGCCTTGAAGAATAAAACCATCAAGAACCGTTACCCTATCCCATGCATTGACGATTTGATGGATGAACTGCATGGGACAATTTTCTTCTCAAAAATTGATCTGCGCTCTGGATATCATCATATCAGCATCTGAGAGAAGGACATAGAGAAGATGACATTTCAATGTCATTTTGGACACTTCGAATTCTTGGTTATGCCATTTGGGCTAACCAATGCACCCGCTACATTCCAGTCTTGCATGAACCATATATTCAGGGATCATTTAAGGAAATCAGTCTTGGTTTTCTTCGATGACATCTTGATCTATAGTCGGTTATGAAAAGAGTATACGAGGCACCTGGATGAGATATTGAGAATCATGGAGGAACAGTCATTATATGCCAAAGAATCCAAGTAAGAGTTTGGTATGACAGATTTGCTTTAATTAGGCCACATCATCAGTGCACAAGGAGTACAGGTGCACCAAGAGAAGATTAGGGCCATTATGTATTGGTCGACACCCAGGAACGTGACAGAATTAAGGAGCTTCTTCGGGCTATAAAGCTATTACAGGGGGTTTGTCCAAGGTTTTTCTCAGCTTGGAGCACCATTGACAGATATTACCAAGCATGGGGCCTTCATGTGGACTGAGAACTCCTTAATGCAATTAGAGTGCCCAGCGGGGCTTTTCATATGATGGGCCGCAGTGATCCGATTGATTGTTGGCGCTCTCTATCTAGTTATGTGGTGATTATTAGATCGTCAATGGGCATCTCCAATCATGAAGGAAGTCATGAGAACTTGTCCAGTTTTTGCACTACCAAACTTCACCTTGCCATTTGTACTAGAGTGTGACACATACAACGAAGGGAATGGTGCATTTTTTATGCAGGGAGGACACCCCATTGTATTCGAGAGATGGAAGCTTAGTCAACCTCGAAGGTTGTACTCCATTTATCACAAGGAAATGTTGGCAATCATGCATGCCTTGACCAAGTTTAGGCAATATTTGGTGGGCAGCAAATTCATGGTCAAGACCGGTCACAACAGTTTGAAGTATTTCCTTGAGTAAAAGGACCTCAATGAGCGCCAAAAGAAATCGGTGGCAAAGGTATAGATAATCAAATTTAACATAGAGTATGTCAAGGGGAAGAATAACATTGTGGCCTATGCACTATCGAGAAGACCTGTGACGTGTTCTTTGATGGATATTTCAGCAGATTGGAAATCCCACTTGTTAGTGGAATATTCCAAGAACAAGTTCACTTTTGAGGTGATGGATGGGAAGATATAGGATGACCGGTATAGGGTCATTGACGATGTCATATTTTAAAAGGATAGAGTCTACTTGGTGCAAGATTCAAGGATCAAGAAGAAGATCCTCACCACAGTTCATGATTCACCTCTAGTAGGCCATCAGGGGTTTTTCAAAACCTATAAACAGATCAGAGAGAGGTTCTCCTGGAAGGGCCTCAAACATGATGTTATGAGACACGTCAGTGAGTCTATGACTTGCCAACATAACAAGTCAGAGCATTCTCTTCCGACAGGGATACTTCAGGAACTCCCCATTCCAGAGAAAAAATGGGAGAGTATATCTATGGACTTCATCATAGGTCTACCCAAGGTCTAGGGTAAGGACTGTATCTATGTAGTGGTCGAAATATTGACCAATTTTTCTCACTTCTATGCCATACCGACAGAGTACAACGCAGTTCAGGTAGCCGATATTTTCTTCAGGGAGGTATTCAAACTTCATGGGTTTCCGAAGAACATCGTCAATGACAGGGATAGTCAGTTAATAGGGACATTTTGGAGAGATTCGTTTTGGTTGGTGGAGACAGAGTTGACACCTAGCACCAGCTATCACCCTCAGACAGATGGGTGGACCGAGATTTTCAATAAGTGGGTTGAAGGGTATTTGAGGAACTATGTAGGAGGACAACAAAGAACATGGTTAAAGTGGTTACATTTAGGAGAACATTGCTACAACACCACCTTCCACATGTCCATTGGTATGAAACCCTTTCGATCATTGTACGAATATGATGCTCCCACTTCGGTAGACTTGGTATTCAGGGAGAGTAGAGATCCCAAGGCAAAGGATTGGATCATAGAGAGTCAGGAGACTCTCAAGTTGTTGAAAGAGAACCTATAGACAACACAAAACCGACAGAAGATAAGTGTAGACGGGCACAAGATAGAGCACAACTTTGAGGTTAGAGATTTGGTTTTCTTGAGACTCCAACCCTATAGAAAGTCATCTCTGAAGAAGAGTGGGGCTGAGAAGCTCAAGCCCAGATTTTATGGTCCTTACAAGATCATGCGTCGAGTAGTCTAGGTTTCTTACGAGCTAGAGACTCTAGAGGGGAGAAAGATTCATAACGTGTTCCACATGTCTTGCCTAAAAAAGGAAATGGGACAATTCATTAGCACATCAGAGGAGCTTCCCCCGTTGGATGAGGAGGGACAGTTGGAGTTAGTTCTGGAGGATGGTTTTGGAGTTCCGGGAGCAGAAACTAAGGACCAGGGTCATCAGAGAGTGTTTGATCAAATGGAGAGGGCTTCTAGTAGAGGATGCTACTTGGGAGAGAGAGAAGGTGTTGCATCACCCTGGACTGGTATTGCTTGAGGATAAGAAAATTCGGGAAGGGAGGACTGTAATGTCCCTTTCCAAATAGGATCTCCAGAGGGGAGGCTTAATGGTGTAAACCGCCCCGTTAGATAATAGCCAGTGCCAAAGAGGGGTAAATAGGGTTACTAGAGGTCACTCCAGTCACATGTGTTATATTCAGAAAGTGACATTAAGCTAAAAAGGGTTAAAAGTGCTTTTAAGTCATTATGAGCTAAAAATAGAAGTCAACAATGAATTAAGGTTTCAGCAGTGATTTAGGGTTTTGGAATTCAACAATGAATTAGGGTTTTAGCATGATTTAGGGTTTTGGAAAGATATAAAGGAAGAGTCAGTGACCTAATTCATGATAATGCAGATTATGACTTGTCATTGAGGAGAAGAGGCACATCTCAGGAGAGATAGTTCAGTGTATTGTAGGAAGAAGACACCAGTTGGTTGATTTCGGTGTTGAAAGATAGACCCTAGTCATCGGGAAGATCATCCAGGTATTCCATCAGTCTTCATTGATTCTACAGTGCTCCCATATTCTGGGTATTATATTTTAGTTGCTTATTTGTATTACGGCTAAGATCCTTTCTTTGTTGATCTAGTTGAGTATTGTCAGTTTATTCAACCACATTCGTCCATTTTGTAATCCAAAAAGATATCATAATACAAACTTTGCAGTCCTTTGTTGCGTTTATTATTTGTATGATCATTTATGGTTGTAAACCTTTGGTCCTACACACATATTAGCAGCATTTCCGAGACTAGCCAAGTCAGGAACATTACATGTCACAAGTCTATGTATAAGTTTCTTGGTGAGGTGAGGAAGGTCGAGTGACTTTGCCAAGTTGTAAACTAAGCCGATAGTGCTCATATTGTAACTATTTTTCAATAACAAAGACTTAGCTAGGTGCTAGGCACAGTTCATGTTTCCCACACTATTTATTTGAATGTATTTCATTTGTTCCTCTATTGTTCTCTTGGATTTTCATGTCCATGGATGTATTCTTATATATGACTAAGTGTTAATATGTTAACAATTTTCTAAGTATACAAGAGATGCACTAAAGTAGGAGTGTGACTTGTCAATATCCTAGAACGGAGTATTGGTATGCTCTAGGTGAAGAGGCATAGTCTAAATGAAGTATCCTTGTTGTTTGCAAGTATATAAGTGAGAAAAATCGCAATGTTGCATGCTTTCAAGAGGTGCATGATAACAAGATTCATCTAGGCACACTGTGGGGATCTGATAGATTTTACCAGATCTTGTTCATTGGAAATTTTGATGAAGGGTTTGTGATCTCTTCACCACTGTCTTGATGATAGATGGTATCAAAGACAATTTGTTGCATATTTTGATGAAGGCTTGGTGATATCTTCACCACTATCTCAATGATAGATGGTATTAGAGAAAACTTTGAAGGTATTTCATTGCGAAGCTAGTTCGGTGGGAACCTTCGTAGACCTGGCGAACCATTTGGTGGAGTGAATTGGTTCATCGAAAATAATTTGCATCAGACTTATGAAAAAGGTTCTAGTTGATGGTGTGGTGGAAGGTTGGTCTAGGAACACACCTTATATAGAACAAGAGTAGAGTTTGTCATGAGACGAAGCACTTGGAGAGGGTGGGTAATCACAAAATGTATCTTAGAGTTCATCACAAAACTTGTCCCAGACTTGATCATAGAAAGAATTTGGGTATGGACCTGGTTGGTTTGATGTGTGATACAATTCAGTTTCGAACTTGTTATGCACACCTTGGAGAGACTAGGCATAGAGTTTGTTGGGTGATCTGAGAACTTTGACAAGGAATTTGAACACATGATTTTTTCACATGACTTATCACAGATCTAAGAACAAAAGTGATTGTAAAAGGGAGAAATTATGGGTTGTAGCAAGATGAAGCACTTGGGTGAGTTGGATGATATAGGGTGACTTAGAGAATCTCCACAATAGCTAGTTGGTTGGTCATGTTTCCATCATGACTTATTTGTTTTCATGCATCACCGAGAACAACAATTGAGTTGAGATGGGTTGTTGGACAAGTCGGTTGACTGCGTCCATTAAATGAGGTAGCTCTTCGTAGAGTTACAATCGTTGGTTAGCAATAATATGAATTGAATGTCGGGCAGTGGGTGCATGGTGCCTTGAAGTTGAAGCAGTCAAGGTTTAGTGATGAAAAACATTGGAGATGAGTTCGACCAGTTGCATTTGAAGTTTGGGACTTAGAAAAATTTATGAAGTGGACAGATGGAATCATCCTTTTATCACAAAAAATGTATTATAGGGTTGTTAAGTTGTGGATGGTGATTGAGGGGATTTCATGTGGAGAGTTGGTTTATTGGGAATGTAAAGGTCCAATACAATAGACCTAAAACATGGGTGCGACCAAGGATGTCGTTGGGAAAGGTATGGTTGGTTTTGAGTTATTTTTATTTCTAAGTGTTGCGGTGAGTTTTTTGAAAGGAAGTTGAATGTCTTGGTGGCTCAAGTGCAATCTATTTCCACAGTGAGAACTGATAGACTTGAGGGTGACTCAAGTGGTGAATTCATGTAGTAGTTGGGACACCTTGATGGGGTGAATGTGTAGAGATATTGAGAAACTTTCTTGGACGAGCCTTGTGGTGGACTTAGGTATATTTGGATGCATCCATGGAGGTGGATTGAGGAATCTTTCTAACTCTTTAATGAGGCACATTAGACAGGTCATTATAGAAAAGTAGGAAATGATTTTTGTATGTCCTGAGTTTGAGAGGATGGGTGAGGTGCCCTGGTGCTTGGTGCCTTAGCTAGATTCATTAGGTCATGTGATGACTTGAGATTTGTGATTATAGTGCCAGAGTTTGGACACTTGTATGAGTTGCAAGGAAACTGTGCCATGAGGTGGATAGTGGAGTCAATTTGTGACAGATGAATTTGGTTTGGTGTGACTTTATAGTGAAATGAAGTGAGGGGAAACCTTGCCTTGGTCTAATATTGTTGTGTGGATGGAGTGAATTGTAGAATAAATTCAAATTATGGATGCACCAATAGGTTTGAAGTGAAACACTTAGACATTGTAGAGGATATCCATTATGAAGATCAAATGATGGCAACAATAGTTAGGTAAGGATGGAAACTTGCCTTAGTATTTAGAGTTATCTAGAGTGATGGAGATGTGACATAAAATACCAAGTTTGAGTATGAGGAAGTTCATTCTCATGAGTTGGGTGTGACAGTTGAACTAGCTACCCAATCAATCCAAGGTAGGGTCAATTCAGCGTGTGGGGACATGGCAGAGTTGGTTGAAGTATGGGTGCAACAACAAGATCACAAGAGTTCAAAACTTAGTTTAAATTTTGAAGTAGTTAGTTGTAGAAGACAATGACAACAATATAAAAATCAAACAACAACAAGATTACATAGCAATATTGCATCAATAGAGTGAAACAAGGTTGGGTAAATTTCATCCTTGGATTTGAGTGAAGTGATTGTATTGAATCGGGCATCAGATTATGTAGAGTTGTGTGCAACATAGTTTGGTTGGATTGTGGAAACTTGGAGTTTCCACTTTGATAGAATTTTGGGGTTTCCAACAAACTTAGTTGGGAGGGAGGGGCACGAGTTTAGGAAAGGACTTGGAGATCACATATTTTGCGGATGTTTACAAGGATGAAAATGAGTTCAGTTCAGGGAGGATGTAAGATATTTGTCTAGATGGGTGTGGAGACCCTCACCGAAGTACTCAAGGAGACATAACTTGAGGTTTCTTTTGAACCCAAGTGTTGCACGATATGGGAAAGTGAGCTCCTTGGGATTGCAAACATGCCAAGGGAATTTCCCAATTATGAAGTGACCAAGGTTGGGGAGTTTTGTTCCCAATAGGCATGAAAATTGACGATCGCATGGGTTCATTTTGGCGACTAGGTACATAGAGGGGCACTCAAATTCATTTGGGTGACCGGGTCCATTAAGGAGCATGAGAATTCGTTTGGAAACATGGGTTTGTTAAGGGGTGCGAAACCCCCAAAGGATGCAACAGTTCACGATGGATACTTTTGAAGTCTCTATAAGAGAAAAAGGCTGCACAACCAAGGAAGGAATATTTGAAGAAAATGAGAGAAATATAAGCACCGAGATTCTGAGGTAGACTTAGATGAAGAGGGGTTATCTCCCGTATGGAGCCAAGTCACTCCACTTGGGATGAATTTTGTTTCCTTGAGGTGATTTTAGTGGATAGAGTTTGGGTGACCTTATTTTTGGCCGAGTTTGGGGAAATTCTTGTCACAGGCTAGAGGAGGCATGCCTGGAGATATAAACCTTGGTTTGTGCTGACTTGGTGAAGTCTGCGGAAATGAAGGGACAACAAGTCTATTGGAAAAAGGATTAAACACAAAGTAGAACATATTCAAGAGGCAACAAAGGTGTTGAGAGACATCATAACATTGAATCATAAGTTGCTTAATGAGGGTGAGAGAAGATCCTCGATGATGATATTATTGTGATGATAGACCAATCATAAGGATTTATCTGGGATCTTTTAATCGAGTGGCTTATAAAGAATTGCATTAAATGAGCATAAATTAAAGTGCACCATTAAAAAAGGAAAAAATAAAAAATGAAGAGACATAGGCATCAGATCTGAACATAAAAACTTGATAACGGAGTTCATCCCTGGTGGACTACATATCCGAGTTCTACTCTCAAATGGGTATGCCCTTTTATTAACTCAGAAAAATAATTTGGCAAAATACATCAGTATACCTCATTCTGAAATCAAGTTGCAGAAATAATGCTCAGATCAGAAAACATAAAACACCACTGAATTCGTGGCATTGAATTACCCAAAAATGATTGTCTCCATGCCTTGATACGACTCTGGAACTCCTAGTCCCAAGAACAATTTTGTCTCGATTTTCGTGTCCTACACAACCTGCAATTATGACTATACTTGCATCGAAATGAGTGCTCAAAAGGTCATAGAGTATGCGCGCACCTCCCCCTTGTGGTTTGGCGGATGCATAATTTAATAATTATTGAAGGCATTGGTTACAATGTGATGGTCATGGCATGTTGGTTAAGGTGGATATGTTAAGGCGTTTTTTGTGGGAGGAGGTCCCGGGGTCAAACCCCGTAGACTCCTCTTTTTTCTTTGTATTGTCACATTGTATAAACATATAATATATATGTTCCTCCATTCTTACCTATGTCACTAGAATGATATCCAAACGACTTAACTGTGGCTAGGTTTGGTGTGGTCCGCCATATTTGGTGGACCCACCAAACCATTCTTTTCCAATTTTTTGTTCACGAGGTGTCCTTGAGCATTTCCTACCTGCCACATGGTAGCCTCTGATTTGGCCACGTGACGAACTCTCACTGGTCCATGTTTCCACCTGCAACATCAACATGCCACATTAGTAGTCCATGTCAGGGTACGGACTGTACAGATGCCACGTGGCACAATCGGATTGGTCCAAAAATGACAAAATCGGGTGACATGTGGCATTCTTGGTATTGCCACATCATCATGGCACATGTCACCTTCCTGCTCCTGCCACATGATTTATATGGATGGTGATGTCATCTCTATATATTTTGACGTCAACAATACGGATGTTGACTCATCCCCTACTGATTGGGCTAGGTTGACCAAAATTTGACCGCGAATATCTTTCAATATGTAACTTCGTTTGACGAAACATTTTCACCGTTAGAAAGATTGCGACGTTCTCTTCGCAATCATTCCATTTTCACTGAGTTTTGGAAACTTTCAATTTCTTCCCTTTCTCTGTTAGTTGAAGCCATTCTGAGCATCTTGAGTTGCCTCTCTGAGTTCTGAGTTGTTCTTAGCCTTCTGTGGATCCTTTTTGGATCACACCTTCCCACTGAGATATTTTTAGACCACCAAAATATTTCATCAATAAAAAGGTAAGTGAGGGAAGAGTCCCCTCACTTTGTCCTTCTCTATTCACTTTTCCTTGCTTGGATGTGTTCCTTTTAATCCTACTCAAAGATAATCAACATCACCCCTGCATGAAGTCCTCATCCTCTTGTCTAGGATGATATCTTCTTGTAACTCATCCAGGTACTCAGGTGAAAAATCGTCAACTGAAGGTATTGAAACCTCCTCATCTTGATCCATGATCCTGGGAGGCTCAAAAAATTTCAAGTTCTCAACGTTCACCACTGAGTAAATCTTCATGTAAGGTGGAAGATCCAAATGAAAATCATTGGTACCACTTTTCTATAAGATAGTGAAGGGTCCATAACGAATGGGCTTGAGTTTCTTTCCTTCACCCTTCAATATCTCCTTGCTGATGTGAAGCCATACTCGGTCTCCAACCTGGAAGTGATGATCAACCATGTGTTTGTCATGTCGAGCATTATACTGTGCTTGAATTTTCTCCAATTGTTCCCTGACTTCCTGGTGCATCTGTTAGATCCTATGGATGAACTTGCAATCACTATCCTCTGTTTGTTCTACATCCACATCGACATTTGTCCCATACATCAATTCCAAAGGAACCTTTGGTAGATACCCAAAACATGTCTCAAAAGGTGAAATCTGAGTAGATGAATGTAAAGCTCGGTTGTAAGAGTGTTGTACATAGGGTATATGTTCATCCCATAACTTGGTATGATTGCTACAGTAGCCTCGAAGCAAAAGTACCACTATTCGACTTACCACCTATGTCTGTCCGCCGGTATGCGGATGGAAAGCAACGCTCTTGTTCAATTTGGTGTCCATCATCGTCCATAAGCTAGTCCAAAATTCCCCAAGGAATTGAGTATCTCGATCTGAGACAATGGATGTGGGTAACCCCAAGTGAACCAAAACATATTGAAATAAGATATTAATAGTCTGCTCAATAGTGATATGCTTTTTACATGGCATCAAGATACACATCTTGATGAACGTATCCACTACAACATACAAATAGTCATGACCCCCTTTGGTCATTGGTAAATTCCCTACAAAATCCATGGATATACTTTCCCATCGATGGGATGGAATAGGAAGTGGTGAGTATAGCCTAAGTTTTCTATTAGTGGGCTTACAAGTAGAACATGTCACACACCCCTTTACATATTTAGTAACAATTGCTTTCATTTGAGGCTAGTAACAAAACCTTTGAAAACGAGCCATAATTTGTCCTACCCCAAAATGCCCAGACACAAGAGAAGTGTGAGCTTCTCATATTACATGGACTCATTCACTTGTAGGAATACATATCTTTCTAAGATGGTAGAGTAGTTTTCCCTGCAGACAATAGTTCTCTACCTATGCACCAAGGGTTAGCTTCTCATATACTTCTTTAAATCTTCATCGATGGCATATTTTTCTACATAGTTATCATGAGATAAAGAAGTATTCTTCAAAATAATAGAATAAATAATAGGAGGTATAGAAAGCATATCAGCTACCTTGTTATTTGTACCCTTTTTGTACTTGATTACCAAATGAAATTGTTGTAGAAAACCCATCCATCTATAGTGTTGATATTGTTGCAATTTGGTCTATGCTTGGAGATACTATAAGGGTTGGTGATTTGTATGTATGATTGTTTCCTTCCCTAACAATTATTGTTTCCATTTCTTTACACTCTAGATGAATGCATACAACTATTTATCATATGTAGGATAGTTAAAAACAACTTGGATAAAAGTTTAAGAGTGGTAATAGATAGGCCTATGATATTGCATCAATACTACACCCATGGCATATCCACTGATATCTATCTCAATCTCAAAAGACTGTTGAATATTCAGCAGTGATAATACTGGTGTGGTACTGATCTTCTCCTTCAAAGTGTTGAAATATTTTTGCTTCTTTCCTTCCCACTGAAAAGTGTTCTTCACATTGGTTAAGGAATTCAAAGAAGCTGATATTAAGGAGGAGTTGGAAATGAACCTCCTCCAATATTGGACTGCACCTAAGAAGCTTCGGACTTCGGTTACACTTTTTGGCTCAGGCCAATTTCCAATTACATCAATTTTGGAAGGATCAATTTTCAATTGTCCTCCTCCTACAACATGACCTACGTACAGAAGTGTAGTCTTTCCAAATTCACATTTAGACAATTTTGCATACAAATTTTCCCTTTGCAAAGTATCCAATACTTGATTTACATGCCTCACATGTTCATCCTAAGTCTCGCTAAAAATAATAATGTCGTCTAAATATGCAATCACAAAGTCATCTAGGAAAGGCATGAATACATCATTCATCACACACATGAAAGTTTCTTGAGCATTACAAATCCCAAACGACATAACTAACCACTCAAACAATCCTTGTTTGGTTTTAAAGGAAGTTTTCCATGCATCTTGTTCTGCAACCCTAATCTGATGATATCCATTGCAAAAATCCAACTTAGTGAAATAAACAAGATTCTTCAATTGAACAAGTAAATCATCTATATGAAGAAGAGGGTATCAATTTTTCATCGTGATTTTATTTAAGGCCTGGTAATCGACACACATTCTCCATGTGCCATCCTTCTTTGGAACGATCACGATCAGAGAACCATAAGGAGATGAACTGGACCTGATGACCCATTGATCCAATAATCCATGTACCTGCTTATTGATCTTTGTCATCTCCACATCTGACATCCTATACATGCCCACATTTGGAAGAGGCGAATCCTGTTAAAGATGTATCTCATGTTGGATTTCCCTCTTAGGAGGTAATCCATCTGGTTCCTGAAAAATATTATCATACTTAGAAAAAATATCAATTAATTATTTTTTATGAGATGGATCACATCCTTGGAAAGTGTCGGATGTCTCGAAATCTTTATCTCTTATGACCATGAGTACATATCTCTTATTAGTGTTTATGAGTCTCTTCATTTTCCCTGCACTAACAAGTGTTGTATTTACCCTCATGTTGTGAGATCTAACAATATATTCCACTCCCCCTTTAGTAAGGTGGTATTTATTCTCATGACGAAAGAAGAATTCTTTTCTATCATAAAGATAAGGACTTCCCAACACTATGCCACATATATCAAGTGGTATAACATCCAAATCCACTTCATCAATCAACTTTGAAGAAATAGAAAATATAACCTACATTGTTTGGTGACATTAAGTTTTTCTTAATCACATACCCAACCAAGAGGATAAGGCTTCAGATGTGGTTTCATTTCAATACCCATCTTCTTGACAAGTGCCTTAGATATTAAGTTTTCTTGGGAACCCAGATCAAATAATGTATCTATCTTAGTGTGTTTAGATACAACTCTTATATGAAATAATTCATTCCTCTTTCATTCACCAACATGAAATTCATTATTGGAACTTGAAATAGCATGAAGGGAATCTTTACCTTGTACTCCAACCACTGTGATATTTCATTCATCCCATGAATCAGAACCAAGATCTTCTTGCACTGTAGCAATGGTTTTTTGTCTTCCCCTTTCCACTGAACTGTTTCGGTTTCTTTTCTAGATGCAATTTCCAACAGTGTTCTTCATTGTGACCGCTTTTCTTGCAATGAGTGAAAGATGGCTTTCATCCTTCTCTCATTACTTTCACAGTCTTCTTGTCCTTCCTTTTAAACTTATTAAAAGTTTTATGTGGGATATTGGAAGGTTCAGTCATGAAATCTTCTTGAACATGTTTCCCCTTGTTCTCAAGGTGAGTGGCTTGCACACAAACATTGTCAAGACTAGTGGGGTTAACAAGAGAAAAGTATGACAAATATAACTGTGAATTGCGCCAATATACTTCATTAAATTTTCATAAGAATACAAAGGAACGTTCAATGAAAGATCTTTCTTCCTAAATTCTTCCGTGAAACTTTGTACAATTTGACCTTTACTTTGCCTTAAAGTTTTCCATTCCATCATTTCTTTATGTAAATACCCTAATGGATAAAATTTCTTCCTTATCACTGATTTAAATTCTAACCATGAGGAAAGAATATTACCACACTTACTTATGTCTTGAAGCTTTCGCTCCCACCATATGAGAGCAGTTCCTTCAAACCGAACAGAAGCCAATTGCACTTTAACTTCTTCTCCATCAATATGTTGGACACGATAATACACTTCAACCTGTCGGATCCAATTATCTAGCTTTTCAGTATTAACATCTCCATTAAACATAGATAAAGAAAATTTTACATGAAGCTTTAATAATGGTTTCTTAAGAGAGACTTTATTTCTAGAATGATGAGAATGCTTAGAGGAACAAGAACTAGAAGTCGAAGGTGAAGACGAAGGATCAAGAGGATCTCCTCCAGCCCCTTGGTTTACCGAAGCATCATCATCTACACATGCTTCATTTTTCTTCTCTTTCTTATTCATCCTCTTCTCATAATATCCATACATTCGTTCGACCATTTTTTACATGCGATAAAAGACCATGCGGAAGTTTTTCTTCTGTTCATCATGCTTGTCCTCTTTTTCCATTTTCTTCGTTTGGGATGCATGACCAACTTCGAGATTGAAATTATTAAGAGTTCCTTCACCCTTCTTATGATTGGCCCTAGTAAGCATTCACACTTAACAATTCAAGTCAAAGATGATTTATCTAATACCAACATGATCAAAGATCTTTTCATCGAGTGACTTATAAAGAATTGCACTAAATGAGCATAAATTAAAGTACACCATTAAAGAAGGAAAAAATAAAAAATGAAGAGACATAAGCATCATATATGAACACAAAAACTTGATAACGGATTTCATCGCTGGTGGACTATGTCTTCAGGTCCTTCTCTCAAATGGGTAGGATCTTTCATTAACTCAACAAAACAATTTGGCAAAATACATAATTATACCTCATTCTGAAATCAAGCTCCATAAATAATGCTCAGATCAAAAAAAAGATAGTACCACTGAATTCATGGCATTGAATTATCGAAAAATTACTGTCTCCATGCCTCGATATGACTTTGGAACTCCCAGGCCCAAGAAGAATTTTGTCTTGGTTTTTGTGCCCTCTACAACCTGCAATTATAACTGTACATGCATCGAAATGCATGCCCAAAAGGACGTATGGTACACGCGTGCCTCCCCTGTGTGGCTTGGTGGATGCATCATTTAATAATTATTGAAAGCATTGGTTACAATGTGATGGTCATGGCATGTTGGTTAAGGCAGATATCTTAAGGTGTTTGTTGTGGGAGGAGGTCCCGGAGTCAAACCCCACAAACTCCCCTTTTGGCTTTGTATTGTTACATTGTATAAACATATAATATGTATGTTCCACCATTCTTAGTTATGTCGCTAGAATGATATCCAAACGAATTAACCAAGGCCAGGTTTGGCGTGGTCCTCCATATTTGGCGCACCCGCCAAACCATTTTTTTCCAATTTTTTGTTCACGGGCTGTCCTTCGAAATTTCCTACCTGCCACGTGGCAACCTCTGTTTGGGCCACATAGTGGCCTCTCACTGGTCCATGTTTCCACCCACCACGTCATCACTCCACATCAATGTAAAAACTATTGGTCCATGGTTCGGTCCAAAAACTCCAAAATTGGGTGACACGTGGTAGCCTTTGGTGTTGCCATGTCATCATACCGACTTCATGCTAACGACAACATGCCACGTGTCACCTTCCTGCTCCTTCCACGTGTGTTGTACAAATTATGACATCAGTAGTATGGTCGCTGAATCATCCCCTACTGACTGGGCTAGGTTGACCAAACTATGACCGTGAATATATTTCAATCCATAACTTTGTTTGACGAGCCGTTTAGACTGTTAGAAATCTTGTGACACACTCTTCGTGATCATGCCATTTTCATTGAGTTTTCAGAAACTTTATTTTTTTCCATTTATCTGTCTGTTGATTCCATTCTGAGTGATCCAAGTGGATATCGATGGCCACTCACCTTTTCCAACTAGCTCAAAACAATTTTCTGGCAATTTTGGCAATTTACTATTTTTAGCAGTTTTCACTTCCGGAGCCATTTTGAGGGCCTAAATGAAGGTTTTCCGGGATTGAGATTCTCAATCATATCCTACAACATGATTATGGCCCAAAAATGAATCTCCTCGACGATACCTTTCCAACGGGATATCATACGCCTAAAACGGAGATCGTACGCAAAAGTTACGACCCAGGGAAGTTGTTGTACTAACTTACCCAAACGGGGCCCACATGAATTTTGGCACTTCATCTCCTAGGGTTAAGTTTTTGGATGTATAGGTTTTTTGGCATTCCTTATTATTGTGAAAAGGCCTTCAGATCCTCATTGTAATCATATTCTTGTGAATGAGCGCAGCCATCACATCTCTTCTCAAAGATAAGCCGCCACCATTCCAACAAGCTTATTTTCGTTGCATTTTACAGTTTCAGCTTCTTTCATTATTGAATAGAAAACTAGTTTTAGTGTATCTCTATTATTTTTTGTTAAGAATCTATTAATAATCTGTATTCATTTAGTTATTCTCCTAAAATCCATATCAGTGGTATTAGAGCGGTCTGCTCCTTGTCGTCTTAATGCTTGTCCCTCTTGAGAACAAAAGCTCTCATATGCCCAAGCGACCTATCATGGTAGGAGAAAATAAATATGACGGGATAGGAGATCCTTTCAAACTGTTGATTGAGGAATACCTCACGCAACAGAGTAACGAGATGATGGATAATTTCACACAAATCCTTCGGCGGCTACCAATAGGCGACGCATCTTCTTTGAGCGAAGCCGCCACCACCTTCAAGGTAGAAATAAACTTTGATATTCCTATATTTGAAGGTCAGATATAAGAATATGTTGTAGAAAAGTGGTTGAATATGCTAGAAGGATATTTTTCTGTCCATAACTTCTCGAATAGAGAAAATATAACTTTTGCGCTCCTCAAAGTCGTTCCTCATGTCAAAGATTGCTGGGAAACTTTCTATGAGGAAAAGGAAAGAGAGGAACCCTCACTATTTACAGTCACAACCACCTGGGATTCCTTCATGGATGTTATTAAGGAATAATACTACCCTATCGGAAGTTATGACGACTTATATACCAAATGGACCACACTGTAGCAAGAAAGAGACCAGGCAGTGCAAGATTTCACAAATATTTTCCATACTTTGTGCACCACGCTAGGTATCAAAGATTCAGAGTGACATTTGGTGCTCAAGTATTGCAGTGCTCTACATAGATAGATCCATACCAAAATGGAATTTCTAGACATCTCATCCATGGGTGCGGCCTATCGATATGGCGTCAAAATCGAGTAGAATCTCAAACAAAAGACACGACAATTTGGGCCTGGGAACCCATCAGAACAAAATATAGGAAAGGGTGGCCACAACCCACATAACAAAGGATAGAGAAAATATGGATAGTATCAGTACAACCAATCCCAGCCAGAAGCAAAGAAGGACACCGGAAAGACAAAGAAAGATATCGGGAAGTGGTACAACTTCCATAAGAGCCCTTGGCATAACACTGTTAATTGCCGCTCAAAGCAGTCACTGGTGGCCGAAGTGAAAGCCTCTGAATCAGATGTGGATTCTAACACTGAGCTAGAACCGAAAAGGGGAATATGGATCATTGATGCATAACCTAGTGCCACAGTTGCTACCACCAAGCTCCAGCCTGGTGAGCTAGATGAGCCATAAGAAGGAGATCACCTCTTCCATTCACTGATCTGGGTAAAAGGCACCCCAATGCACTTCATCATTGATAGCGGTAGCTAGAAGAACGTCATCTCTGTAGATGTCATCAAGCAGCTATCCCTACCCACAACATCACACCCACAACCCTACACCATTGGATGTCTCCACTAAAGAAGCGATTTTCACGTCATCCAATAGTGTCGACTGTCGTATGACATCAAGCCCTTAAAAGACGAGGTATTGTGTGATGTTTGTCCTCTCAAACTTTGTGTTGTTATTTTGGGCCAACCTTATTTATGGAAATGTCATGTTGTATATGAGTCTAGGCCTCATAGTGTTATTATTAATTTGAACAGGAAATTATACAGGATACCTGAGGCAGTCCCACCTAGTGCCATTTCCTTGATCTCTGCTAAGAAATGCAGGAAGGTCATCTATCATATGGGGAAGTTTGACTTCTTCGTGATTAAGTCTCAGAATAAGAGAAAGATCACAGCCACATCCAGGGTCTCTTCGGCCGGCCTCTCCACATAGCAGAAGAAAGTAGATAAGGTCATGGAAGAATACTCAGATATATTCTCCTCACCTACCGGGGTAACTCTACACTGCCAGGTCAAGCACCCCATCGATATGACCCCCGACGCACCGCTTCCCAATGGGATATTTTATCGGCGTTCTCCATTAGAGA
>JASDQU010012704.1:71007-82331 GCA_032191745.1 Picea mariana | reverse complement strand
AAAGATACTATGTTGCACTAGGATATGATTCAATGAGGATATGGCTAGATGCACCTATTGCAATTTATCTGCAAGAGGAGGATGTTGGGTAGAGTGGTCAGGCCTTCTCCTAGGCAGATGGGGACCTAACTCGGGATCGCACCTGGCCTGCTCTTGGTCCTCTTTAGACCGTCCACCCACCCCCTGGAAATCACTAATGTCAAAGTAGTTGAAATTTTTACCCATAATTTCCTCAGAAAATATAAGGGCATCTCCCTGTTATTGCAAGGAGGTTTATAAAAAACCATGTACCACCTATCCATCCAGTTTTGAATAATATAGGGATGGATGCACCAGTCAATGGATATGGGTTTCTGGTCAATGGTAGTTCTTGTACATTTCTAGGATCCCTAAAAATAGACAATATTTGTTGATTTGAAATGTCGAGTTCTTTGATTTGGTTTTTGTGCAAACCAGTGTTATAATACTCGTACATTCTTTCCATATATTCATAAATAGATGTTAATTTCCCTTGGGCACTTGCAATGGAGAAAATGATGTCCAAATTAGTGGATAAGGAAACTCTTCTAGGTTCTCTATTCTCCCTTAACTATTCCTTGGGTTTCTTAATATCACCAACCCCTCATCAATTTCAGTGTTTACATTTTGTGGTGGCGGTGGTGGGTTGGGGTTTTGATTTTCTTGGTTTTCTTGTGAGGGGTTTAAATTTTCTTGGGGTTCCATTGTGTTGTATATGTTGCAATTTAACATCCATGGCATGTAAATTAGTTTCATTTTTTATTTAAAATGCTAAATTACATTTTTTTTTCAATTTACATTATTGGGAGCAATATATTAAATTAGATTGACTAAATTGGATTAAAGTTAAGATAAATGTAACATACCTGGACACACGGTGGCAGTGGCGGTGGAAATATCCTCTCTTTCTTCCTCCTTTCTTCACACTATTTTCTCAATGAAAAACACAAGAGCGATTTTGTGCATATTGTGCACAAAATCACTCTTGGGTGGTTAGAAAAAAAACAATAATAAAAACGTGCACGCATTCTTAAGAGTGCGCATGCGTTCTTAATAGCGTGTAGGTGGTTTTAAGAGTGGACACTTGTTATTAAGAGCGTGTACACATTATTAAGAGAGCATACATGCTCCTACTACTTAACCTATATGGCAATTCACATGGAGATTCAGCCACAACCGAACCTATAGTTGTACGAACACGTGCTAGTTCCTAGGAACACACACATGTTCTTTTGAGTGCACATTCTTAATCATGCCATTGCCACTTTTTCAGCCACCAAGTTCTCTCACTCACCTAGTATATTTTTATCTTCTTGGAGAGGAGCAACTTCTTCATGAATCTCATAAATGGAGGCTTGCAAGTGGGAAACCCCACGATTCAGTAGGGTATTTTCTTCCATCAACTAGTTGAAATCTGTGTTCAATGCTGTATGAGGAAGGGATTTCACTTCTTCCTCCAATTCTTCAAGAATATTAGACTTTTACTCAAATTATTTTATAGAGTCTGAAAGAATCTTGCTGTAATGTTCCCCATGGCAGAAACCCGTGCTCAGTCCCAACAACAATCTGGAACAGTCTTATGTAACCTTCAACTGATTTTTCAATCATGCATTCTCTATTTTCAAGGCATAATTTTTATAAGAAATGGATTTCACGTCCTTCATAAGTTCATCGACAAGATTGGTTTTGTCACTAAAATCATCCAAAGGATCTTGAAATATGGTTTCGATTATCTATTCTAGGTCAACAATTTTCCTAGATTTTTTATCAAACCACTGCAAAAGCATGGTTTGAAAGAGGGTATCCTAATCTTCCAGCTCGGTACAGAATGTCTTTAGTTCACTTCTTAAGTGTTGATTCTCAGTGTGCAACTACGGAACATCATCTTGCAAGGTAGTGATTTCTGCATGAAGTCGACCATGAGATTCTTCCAAGGAAATAGCCTTCTTCTCGCTAATCTCCTACAATTGTTGAATCATTACAGATTCATCTTCATCCAATATTATCATTGTCAATGGAGTGAAAGATCCAAGAACCAAATATTAAAAAAAAAATACATTGTACGTCGCCAGTCTTCTTGTTGATCAAATACCAAACTGGTCCGGAAATAGATATCAAAACACAACAAGAATGCAATAGGGAGAGCCATGCACATATATCAAAGGAGAAAGGGAAGAATACACCATGGATTCATTGGGCATTCAAGTATTGTCAAATAAGAATCCGATCTGTGAGTTTAGTCGAGCTACGCAATTTCAGTCCAGTCGAGCCACTCGTCAATGACGTGATCATATCTTCTATACGCCAATAGTCGACTCCAGGTCAAGCCTAATACAAGAGAAAGAAAAAAAAAGGGTCAAGCCTAAGACAAAGATTAAATGCACATTGAATTTATCTCGTGAGGTTTTCACTAGATGAGGGTTCTTGCGCTTGTTGAGTGCAGATCAAGTGGCACATTAGTTGAATATGCACAATGCACTAGTCACCATGGGCTTGAGCGGATGAGAGTCAATCCTCTCTGTGTTTCCTAATGGATTGGTCGAACAGATAGATTGTAGTCGGGGAAGGAAGACAACAATCTTTCGTCTAGTTGAGATTATTTATCATTGCTCAACATCCTATTGTTCAATTGGCGAGATACCCATAAGTCTTCCACTTAGACTGAGCCAAGCAATTTTTGAGCCATCGGCTAGCTCTAAATCGAAGGTTTTTAGAGCGACTTCATCATCATAAGTCAAGTCTAGGGAGGTTGAATTTACAATTTGCAATTCGATTCGACTGATGATAGGAGGTCAGGCGGACATGAGTTGAGGGTTTTGACCATGCGAAATCCAAGTTGGGTCGAGTCGCGTTGAAGCCACCAAGCGACTCGAGTCCAAACAATTTTTTTAGTCGGCTATAATGCCAAGTCGACGGATTTGTAGATTGCGACAGTAAACTTCAGTAGGCTTATGCTCCTTCTTCTAAAGTATCCATCCTATAATTAAAATTGACTCACCCAGCTAGCAAACAAGGAATCTCTTCGAAAAACTTCAATCGAGCATAAACCCTAGTCGATCTGTTTCAATACACGACAAAGATATTTATGCTCGAAATAACCATGAATGCTCAGTGTTATCTAATTCTTTTCCGAGTCTTTCTCTTCGGACCCTAGATCAAGGAACCTCTCTCTAATACTATGTTGGAACAAGGATTAAACGTAGAGGAGAATGGATCTCAAAGGCAACAATGGTGTTTAAATACATAGTAGCACTGAAGCATAAGTTGCTCAATGAGAGTGAGAGCAGATTCTCGATGATGATCTGATTGTGATGATAATGATCTGATTGTGATGATAGATAGATCAAAAGGATAGTCTATAAAAGGATAGTCTATAAATAGGTTTGGTCATGGACCAAACCAACAAGCTCGAGTGTAGTTGGTTGCACCTTTCCATAAAATGTGGATTTGGGATCTGTTAAGTGGATATGGTCAACGACTAATTTAGTCAACCAACAGCCCAAAGACTTGGTTGATCCACTCAACCAACAAGGTGTTTATGATGGAACGACATGTTCCAACAAATTATGTTTACAATTGAGGCAGTGAGTCTTGGTGTGATGAATTTGTGTATGAGTGTCTTGGTAAGGTGGGGCAAGTCGTGTCACTCTGCGAAGTTAGGAACAATTCATGCCACTTGCACTATTTATGTGTATGTATTTCATCTGTTCCATTTTTCTCTTGGCTTCTCATGTTCATGGATGTATGTTTACATATGACTAAGTGTTAATATGTTTACAATTGTCTAAGTATACAGGAATTGCAATAAAGAAGGAATGTGAGTTGTCGGTAGCCTAGAACGGAGTATGGGTATGCTTTAGGTTAAGAGGAATAGTCAAAATGAAGTATCCTTGGTGTTACCAAGCAACCAAGCGAGAAACTTCACATTGTCGCACACCCTGAAAGGTGCACGAATGCAATAATTGACTAGGCACACTATGGGTACGAGACACTATTGAATTTGATTTTCCTTCTTATAGTTTAATCATTTATCAATACCTAAAATTCTACAATAACCTATTCATATAAATGAAAAATAGTTTCTCTCCACCAAACATAAATTCTTACTTTTCCATTCTTTCCCGAAGTTTTAATCAAGGCGATGTATCAAAAGCCTTGGCAAAACTGAGAGAGAAAATAAGAATACTATTCCCTTTCCCTCTCACTTTCTCAACAACAAATTTAAGAGTTACTACGTCGTTAATGGTAAAATGCTCAGGTCAAGGACCCCCGACATTATTTTAGTATGCCTATTTAATTATTTTCCTCTCTAGAATGGTGCCAAATAGCTTGGAAAATAGACTCCTAACCATGATGGTTTTGTAATTTCTCACATTAATTATATCACCACCTTTGCGAATTGGTATCACTTTTTTATTTTGTAAGAACAAAATTCATTCCATATGGCTTGATTAAATATATCCTCGAGAAGTGCATGAAAAGATGTACCTCCTCATTTGACCATTTCAATGAGTAAAGCACAAGGAATATGTGCCTTTTCATTGACAAGATGTTTAATTCCTACCTTTATTTTTTTTTTTAATAAACTTTTCTTGTTTTATTAAGAAATGCATGCTCGAATAATTTTCCTTATTTTTTTTTATATAAAGTTCACGTACATATGCAATAATTTCTTCCTCGTTTATCTAAGCTAGTTAAGAGGTTCATGAATGTAGTTGTTTTCCAAAAAAAAAATGAATTGTGTGTGAAGATTTAAATTACCTCATTGTTCTTTTTTTTAAAGAAAAAAACATTTTTTTCTTTTTCTTTTTGTTGGGGGCTTGGGTGGGGGAAATTAGAAGTGTTTGTATCCATTCATTTAAAGTGTCTCCCCATCTAGACAAACCCTTACTATTCTTTTTCACACTAATTTGCATTATTTATCATACCAACCATTACAAGGTATCTGTGTTTTATCAAGTGATCTTGAAAACATTCCTCTTGCACATACACCAAAAGTTTTGTTAGTACCAATTTTTTCTTCCAAATGGACAAGTCGTTTTCCATTTTGATTTCCAATTCTACTAGTTGGGAAAAGTCATCCATGTTTCGGAAATTTAGCCATTGAATGTGATTTTTATTTTCTATATTTCATGTTTCAACTCTATCTACTATGCTAAATGAAAAATTAGGGCATATGAGGGTATTTTTGAATTTTTATTATTTATCATACCAACTATTACAATGTCTCTGCGTTTTCTCTTCTCTTGTGATCTTGAAATCATTCCTCTTGCACCCATACCCCCCATTTTTTCTTTGAAATAGACAAGCCACTAGACATTTTGATTTCCAATTCTACCTTGTTTGGAAAATACATCTATGTTTTGGTAGTTTATCTCTCAATAGGATTTTCATTCTCTAGCTATATTTTTAATTTCAATCCTCAAATTCTCCATTTGATAAATTATTCTCTCTTGTAATATCAAATAATCCATTACACTCATTCTTTGTTTGATTTAGCAAGTGTATCTTCCTATCCCAATAAAATGTGAAGTATCTCTAACTAAAATTTCTAAGATCCCACTTGTAAAAAAAATTGAAATATAATTTTCTACATACATATAAGAGTATTCATGGATTTAACACTTTATATATTGGACACTAAAGTGGAGAAAAGGAACAAGTATAGATGATTTTTTTTTAATTCAATTCAAATCATAGAAAATTACTTTTCTGACAAACATGCTATATTTTGAATAATCTATATGTATTTCTATTTTTAAAGACTTGTGGTGTGAAGGTAGGGAAATACCTTCACACTTCAAAGTTTCTAAAACAATAAATACATATAGATTATTCAAAATAAGAGATAAACCATTGATATTTCATGTACAAAACTTCAAGTTTCAATTATGTATTCTTCACTCCTTTTCTATGGACTTAGATATGAGAAGAATTGATATCTCTACATGAGAAAAATTGATAGCTAAGAAATTGATATTTCTATATGAGTTGTTTTATTTTAATTTTTAAGAGGTTGTTAAATCTAGTTGGATATGAGAGATTACTTCCAACTAGTTTGCTTTTATTTGGGTGTGTGGTTGAGATATTCTCTCAACAGTTTGTCAGTACACTAATATAATATGTTTATGTTAAGAAAATAATTACACATTGGTTGAATATATCACTTACTACAGTTTTATGATTTGTAGAAACCATGTCTATCTCATGTGTACAAGTTTGAATTTCTCACGAGAAAAGTCCATGATCATGACATTTCTGCATTGTTAATCCTATGTAGATCTAAGATTAGCATAGGAGAGTGGATTGTTTCTACAAGTGATTTCTATGGTATGTCCATGGTAATTTGTTTATCCATTGTTCTTCAATGACATTGTAGGTGAGGGATCTATAAGAGTTCACCATTGAATTGATCGAGTTTCTTAAGAATTTAGAGAGCATTTTTTAAAGACATGCAGTGTTTCTGTTTTTGATTGGTTCTAGAGAGTTGACTGCAAGTCCAAACACTTCTTGAGTTTCTCATAGAGTCGGGAGTCGGGCACATGTGTAGTTTTGTAGCCACAACTAGGCCATTGAAGATGAGGGTTTTTATCTCTTCGACTTTCTTCGACATGGGCTTGGTATGGTGCTAGAAGGGATTACCAAGTTTCCAAGGGTCGTTTTTCCCATGCATTTGATTTCATTGATGTCATACACTTGGAAGGTTGTTGGTATGGGGATTGGGGAGAATTTTGATATCTGAAGATTAGAAATGTATCGAGTAGTATTTCTTGGAACCTTGAAGAAGTGCCTCGATGACAAGGCTCTCTGGAGATGGATTGCAGATGTAAAAATAAATATTTTTCAGGCCATAATGGGGTTTCATGAACTTAGTTGTGCTAAAAAAATTTCACTTAAGGATGTTGAGGGAAGGAGAATTTTCTATGATGTATGACCTCCTACCCCTACTGAAGACACTGGAAATCTCCTTTGATAAACATTATCAATTCCATCTCGAGAACAAGGAAGCTACACTGCCTACTTCTTTGGTGGCTTTGTCAGAGAAATCAAATTATGAAAAACCCATCCTCCGGACCCAATATGGCGAATGGAATTACGCTCAACAAACAATTGGAAGTTGAGGATTTTGATTGTGAGTTGTGTAGACCGCCTAATGTGTATTATTTGTTAGCCAATTTGATGAATTATTTCTTTCATTCCCTTTATGGAGATGGATACAAGCGGCTCGTTGAAGTTCTGTGTGTGCTACAAAAGTTGTTTCCTGGTATTATCAAATCTCTTTTGCTTCTTCTTGCGAGGACTATAGATCTATAGATTTTATGTTCGATGAAGTGTATATTTTTGTAGATCCTTGTAGTGTTGTGCTAAGCCATGTGGAAGATTATATTGAAGGCCACATGCGGATTAGAGAGGTTGTGAGTGGTGCTATGCTGATTAGATTTCCCATGTGTTAGAAGATTCGTGTATTGGAATAGAGATTAGGTCAGTGGTTATGGTTATAGAAGATATGGTGATGTTGGATGAGAAAATTAGAGATGTAGTGGGGAACATAGTGGTGTTGTTTTGGATGTCGAGTTTCTTGGTAGGTCGCAAAGCCCTAGATCTACATAAATATGGCATTCATTTTTTCCCTATGTGTGTCAAGGATTGATAAATCTAGCACTATGGATAGGTTCATTGTTGCATGTGTTATAGTGAATGGTAGTGTAGGTTGAGCATTGGTTTGGTGTGTTTGATTTCAAATGGATACTTTGATTGGTGTGTTTGAGTTGAGTTTGGTGTGTTTAAACTGAACAAAGGATGCTTTGGTGTTTCTGAGATGAGAGCCGAATGGCCCCTGTTATGATGCATCTAAGTTGGGAGGTTTGGTTTCTATGATGAATAGTTGAATGCAACTTAACTCAAACATTTGGATGTGCATCCTTATGCTTGGGTTGAGAAGTAGAAATGGCCTTTCAATCTTGCTTGAACATGAGGACAACTAATGGATGGCCATGTGGAATAATTGAGTTGAGTCTGTGAAATGACCACCTATTGTATTTCCATGAAGGGGTTGGGGGTTTTTCATCCATATCATGATTTTTTTTAACACTTGGAGGTGTGTTGTGTGTTGATTGAATTCTCTATGAATGGACCATATGTTGGTTTTGAAATGAGGGTGATGTTATGGGATTAAAAACCTGTATAGAAGTTGTTCCATGTTTCAAAACAAGGTAAGACTCAAGGGACAGGTTTCAACTTGAGAGTGGTGCATTTGTTGCACTAGTTATCTCTTGGAATGGTGATGGAATTGGTTTCACATCCAAGGGAATTTCAACTAGAAGTTGAATGAGACATGTACTTGAAGGATTTCCTACTAGATCGAGAGTTGGAATGGTTGGCTACATATGTATTCTAGTGGATGGTTATTTCTTTATATGGACTTCTACAAATTGATGATTTCAAGAAGAAGAAAATCCTTGGTTGAAAAACTTTGTTAACAAGGAGCATTTTTAGTGCCTAGGGTAGCATATCTTGCAAAAGAGTAGATGTTGATGAAGATGTGACTTGATAGACACTGAGACAAGTACTCAATAAGGGAGAGTGTTGAAATTATTAACTCCTCCTACTTGTCATATATATTAATGTGCTATAAAGATTGTGGCTATTATTATTATTAATCATTGTAAAGTTTGTCTCTATTTAAGCAATTTTATTCTAAGTTTTAGGACATCTCTGGATCTACTTGGATATGAGGGATTTCTTTCAACTAATTGGCTCTTCAACTAATAAACTCCTATTTTAGTGCGTGGTCGAAATATTCTCTTAATAATTTATTAGTATTCTATTAATAAATCATTCAATACACTTCTATAATTTGTAGAACCATGTCTACTTTTCTATTCCTCTACGCTTACAATGTCTATAAAATGAAGAATGGACAGTATAAATCTTCCCATGCTGAATAAATCAATCGATAGATCTATTTTCCCTCCCACTATAAATCAGCTATATAAGCCATGTTCAATGTTCAAAAGATAGATCCCGTTCAATGAAAGAGACTGGTAGGTTTTTCCAGAGAAAATCTATACTGTGAAAAATAATTTTGGAGAAAGATAGATCCGATCTCTGGTTCACTATATAACTTTTAATTAATCAGTCAGTTGCACGAAATAACATACCCAGTCTCCGAAATAGTAGAAGCCTCTTCCCAGGGAAGCTACCTATCTTTTATTCCTGTCAGTTGTCAATTGTTCTTTATAGAGACAGTCACATAATTGGGCCGGTAATGTATGAAATTTTATATTTAAAAACTCGTATATATAAATATATTAATGCGTTCCAAAATTTAAATGTGAGGTTTGTTTTTATAATCCTGTAATATTAATGGGTGATTAAACCAGATGGTTATGTTTTTTAAATATGTTAAACAAAAATCATAGAAATCACTAAGAAAATAATTAAAATATGCAAATCCAAAATTTAAATGTGAGGTTTGCTTTTAAAATCTCGTAGTATTAATGGGTGATTAAACCAGATGGTAATGTTTTTTAAATATGTTAAAAAAAATTATAGAAATTATTAAGAAAATAATTAAAATATGTAAATAATAATAATAATAATATTAATTTAGTCCTCGAGGTGTAGAACAGTCTGAGTGTGTTGTTAAGCCACTCCGTGATGTTAAAGTCACGTTCGAAACTTGCGGGGACAAAATATCCAACCATGTTAAGAGTTGGTGTGGCTCAGATCGGGTACAATCCCCGAGTGATTTTGACGATTTAGATGCCCCTGAGTCGCGGTTTCTCAAGCCACAGGTTAATCGCTTCCACCCTTGAAGCTGCCGAACAAAAACTGCTTCTGTCTCTAACGCTTCCACCATTGCCACCATTGAAGCTGCCGGACAAAAGTTGCTTCTGTCTCTAACGCTTTCTTCGGTTAAGCTGCCGGTCAAAATCTTTGAAGTATAGAAACCTAAAAAACCCATCTCTACCTTCACATCCTCGCAAGGGTTTAAACAGACAAGAATTAGGATATACGCGAGATTTGCCAGGCATTCCGCGTATGTAGCAGTGCCTTTCAGTGCCACCACAACGTTCTTGCGTCCCAGTGGTTTGATCTTCTCATGCTCTGTAACTGCAACGTAACCAATTCATTTAGATCCATCTCCTTCCAACTTGTCCTTTATAAAATGGGGAAGTTAATGCCCGGCCTAGCGCAGATGTATTTTGTAACTTGATAACCGAAGTTCTCCATCCCCAGCTCACCAAGCAGGCTCTTACGACCATATTTGCACCTCCCTGTAAGACCTTAATTTCAATTTTTAGTTTAATGTTTTCTTTTATGAATTTTCTTTACAGCATAACAATGGACATCAACAACAAGCCACTACTAATAGCATAATAATCAACAACAATACAATAACATACAGCATAATAATAAAAAACAATATAATAACAGCAAATCTCTAATAAAATACATAAAAACAATATAATAACAACAAATCTCTAATAAAATACATAAAGTATCTACCTCAACATGTAACTTAATAGATTTAACCCATGATCCCAAGCAAGCTTTTACGACCATATTTGCAGCTACCATAAAACTCGGATCCGTGTTCCATATATCAAAAACTTCATAACAAACTCGCACAAATACCCCCATTATTGATTATTTCTCAGAAGCAGTGGGTTAGGGTGATTCGGCAGGCCACTCTAATTGTGGAATCCTTGTATTTGTTTCCACATATCTGCTAAGTTTACATGAACATCATTTTTCTTCGCTCTGCTGAGGAGCACTGACCCCTTATCTGCCAAGTGTACATGATCATTTTCATTTTTTTTTCTTTCTGCTGAGGAGCACTGATCCCTGATCATTTAAGACTGAGTCGGGAGCAGAAGATGACTGAACCCAAATTCATTTATTCAGATGATCGAAATTGGGGATCCGTGGTCATCAACAAAGAAGAATAGAAGTCATGAAAACTAATGTACAATTAGCAGATATGTGGAAAGAAATACAAGGATGCCAGACTTAGAATGGAATGTTGAATCGCCCTAACCCAGTGCTTATGGAAATGCACGAAACTCCTACAACGCGTTCCTTGAGAAATAGCCGGTACAGAAATTCTGAGAGAATTGAACCCGGGATTCCCAGGCTTAAACTACAAGCCCAATCGACCATTACGAGAGCGGTCTCTTATAGAGATCTCAATGCATGGTGTGTTTCATCGAATCGAATCAAAGCAAGAGTACTGCGAAGGGCAGATTGACTCTCGACACGGAATCGAGAACAGTGAACCTCAATGACTTGACGAGAATATC
>JASDQU010012704.1:39095-58939 GCA_032191745.1 Picea mariana | reverse complement strand
CTCGAACTCTAAACTATCAAATCTAGACTTAAAATCCTATCTACCAGCATTAAATCTATTAAATGCCTCCTATCTACCAAAGGACGAGAGCTTAAAGGCTCAAGGTCCAATACAATATACAATGCGCCTTCATAAATGGCTTCATTAAAAGACTTGCGCTACAATCCCAAAGTATTTTCAAAAGTTTGGGTTTATTTATCCAGCTAATCTCCACTTAATGTCTTGGCTCGCTTGATGAGTTGGCGATGCTCCTGCATCACTTGTCATCTTAATGCATGTCCCCAACAAATTCGGAGTACAAAGAGTTGGGTCTCGAGCTTGTTTCTCTTGAGGAAAAAATCTCTCGCATGCCCAAGTGACCTCTCATGGCAGCAGAAAAGAAAGATGACGGGACAGGAGATCCTTTCAAACTATTGATTGAGTAATCTCTCATGCAACAGAGGAAGGAGATGATGGATAGTTTCGCGCAAATCCTTTGGCGCCTACCAACATGTGACACATCTTCTTCGAATGAAGGCGTTGCCCCCTTCAAGGTACAAATAAACTTTGATATTCCTATATTTGAAGGTCAGATAGGCGCAGATTTTGTAAACAAGTGGTAGAATCTACTAGAAGGGTATTTTTCTGTCCATAACCTTTCGAATAGAGAAAAGATCACTTTTTCACTTCTCAAAGTCGTTCCCCATGTCAAATATTGGTGGGAAACTTTCTGTGAGAAAAAGGAAACAAAGGAACCCTCATTATTTTCAGTCACGGCCACCTAGGAATCCTTCACGAATTCTATTAAGGAACAATACTACCTTGTCGAAAGTTATGATGACATGTATACCAAATGTACCAAACTGCGGCAAGAAAGAGACCAAGCAGTGCCAAATTTCACAAATATCTTCTATACCTTGCACACCAAGATGGGTATCAAATATTCAGAGTGACATATGGTGCTCAAGTATCGCGGTGCTCTACATAGATACATACAGACCGAAAGATAATTTTTGGACATCTCATCCTTGGGCGTGGCCTACCAATATGCCATCAAAATCGAGCAGAAGCTCAAACAAAAGACACAACAATTTGGGCCTGGGAACCCCTCACAACAAAAGCCAGGAAAGGGTGGCCCCAATCCACAGAACAAAGGACAGAGAAAAGATGGACAGTATCAAGACACCCATTCCAAGACGCAAGTAAAGAAAGACATCGGGAAGTGGTGTGACTTCCATAAGATCCCTTGGCATAACACTGCTGACTGCCGCTCAAAGAATTCGTTGGTGGATGAAGTGAAATCCTCTGAATCAGATGCAGATTCTGACTCTGAGACAGAACCGGAAAGGGGAAGACAGATCATTGACACGGAACCCAGTGCCACCATTTCTACCACCAATATCCAGCTTGGTGAACCAGACGAGACAAAAGAAGGAGAGCGCCTCTTCCATTCACAGATGTGGGTAAAAGGCACCCCATTGCACTTCATTGTTGATAGCGGTAGCCAAAAGAACCTCATCTCAGCAGAGGTCATTAAGCAACTAGCCCTACCAAAAATGCCTCACCCACAACCCTACACCATTGGATGGCTCCATCAAGGAAGCGATCTTCGCGTCAGCCAATAGTGTCAACTGTCGTATGGAATCAAGCCCTTAAAAGACGAGGTATTATGTGATGTTTCTCCTCTTGAAGTTTATGATGTTCTTTTGGGCCAACCGTATTTACGGAAATGTCATAATGTATATGAGTCTAGGCCTTGTAGTGTTATTATTACTTTGAATAGGAAATTGTACCATATACTCGAGGTAGTCCCACCTAGTGCTATTTATTTGATCTCTACTAAGAAATGCAGGAAGGTCATCTCTCAGACAACGAAGTTTGTCTTCTTCGTGATTCTCTCTCAAAATAAGTGAAAGATCATAGCCACATCCAGGGTCTCTACGGCCAACCTATTCACACAACTATAGAAAGTAGATAAGGTCATGTAAGAATACTCTGATATCTTCTCCTCACCTACAGGGGTACCTCTGCACTTCCAAGTCAAGCACCCCATCGATCCGACCCCCGGTGCACCACTTTTCAATGGGCTAATCTATCCCCGCTCTTTGTTAAGGAATGAGGAGATCAAGTGACAAATCCAAGAACTGCTCCGGAAGGGGCACATCCGCCCCATCTCATCACCTTGCGAGAGCCCAATCGTGTTGGTATAGAAGAAAGATGGAACCTAGCGACTATGTATTGATTACTGGGCTCTGAATAAAATCACACTCAGAAATTGATACCAGATTCCTAGAATTGACGACCTCCTTGATCAACTCACGGGGGCCAAATACTTCAGTAAGATTGATCTGAAGTCTAGCTACCACCAGGTCCCGATAGAACAAACAGATCTATGGAAGACTGCCTTCAAGTCAAAGGAACACTTTTTTGAATGGTTGGTCATGCTCTTTGGTTTGACAAATTCTCCAGCCACTTTCATGAGGATGATGGACGATATCCTGCGACCATTCACCAATACTTTTTTAGTGGTGTATCTAGATGACATTCTAATTTACAACAAGACTTGGGCCAAACACTTGAAGCATGTTTAGAAAGATTTGCACACCCTATGACAGAACAAGCTATACGCCAAATTGGAAAAATGCTCCTTCGACATTGATAAGGTCTATTACCTGGGCTACATCATTGATCAACATGGCGTACATGTGGATCCAGCCAAGATCCAATTCATTCATGACTGGCTAGCCCCAACCACGCTCACTGAGCTTCAAATCTGCTTGGGCCTTGCCAATTTCTACCGCAGGTTCATGTTGGGATTCTCCCATATTACATGGGCCCTCAGCCAAATAAACAGGGTTGGTGGTAAGGCGAAATTTGTGTGGGGTCGATCCCAACAACAAGCGTTCAATGATTTGAAGAAAATCTTGTGATCAACCCCAGTACTTTCACCACTAGACCTGCAACATCCCTTTGATATCAAGACAGATGATTCAGACTATGCTGTGGGCACCATTCTCACTCAACATGTCCACCCCGTGGCCTATCATAGAGAAACATTGTCATATACCATCCATAAGTACCCTACTTACGACAAAGAAATGTACTCCATTGTGTAAGCCTGCCACCAGTGGAGACATTACATTCTTGGGAAGGAGACAATCATCCACACTGATCATAAGCCACTACAGTTCATGCAGACACAGGGAAAATTGCAGAATGACTACCATCAAAAGTGGTCCACATACTTGCAGCAATTCCACCTCAACATCAAGTATAAAACATGAAGCACCAATCGCGTCGTTGATTTCCTCAGTAGACCGCCAGTCCCGTCACTCACCACGGTGCTAGACTCTTGTGAAAATGAGACCTATGGATGGCCCCAACTCTATGAGACAGACCCTGACTTCGCCACCACCTACCAAATGTTGGGTGCAAACGCAATTGTCGATAATTTCCATCTTCAGGATAGGTTGTTATGTCGTCTAAGCCATATTTATGTTCCATCAAGAGAGAGAGCAAAGATGATCTAGGAAGCCCACTACATTCTAGTGTAAGGACAGTTCGGCATCGAAAAGACAGTGGCGATGCTACAGAAACATTTCTACTGGCCAAAACTTCGACAGGAGGTCAACAAGTATATCAGGTCCTACACTGCTTGCAGTATTTCGAAACTAACCACTAAGAAACAGGGCTTGTACACCCCTCTTCCTACTCCTAGCAGGCTAGGGGAATCCATCTCAATGGACTACATGTTGGGACTCCTATCCACCAAGCAGGGGAATGACTGTGTTTTTTTAGTTGTTGATCGCTTTTCTAAGATGGCGATTTTGGTTGCCTACAAGAAGAGAAACATAGTAGAGGCCACTGCCGAGCTATTCTTTGAATGAGTCTGGGTACATTTTGGAATCCCACAAACCATTATCTCAGATCAGGATAGTCAATTTCTCAGCACATTCTGGTCGAGCCTCTGGTCACTATTGGACACCAAGCTCACCAAAACCATGATATTCCACCCCTAGATAGATGGCCAAACCAAGGTTGTAAATTGAATGATTGTGCATGTCCTTCGCATGTATAATTCAAAGCACCCTTGCACATGGGATGAGAGCCTTCCCTATGTCCAACATATCTACAACCGATCCCTCAATAGCTCAACCGACCACAATCCCTTTTAGGTGGGGTTGGGATTCCATCCATTGGGTCCCATAGATGTTGCACTTCCCCTTGCAGTCACCTTGATCGACTCATCTCCTCCTCCAACTGAAGCTAACAAAGCCACCTGGTTCATTGAGCGAATCCAACACATCCACCAACAGATTCAGGATATCCTACAGAAGTCCAATGACAAGTACAAACAACACCATGATCAACATCGGGTGCCACATAAGTTTCGGGTGGGCGACAAAGTTTGGTTGCACTTGCAGAAAGAACACCTTACAGGACCCCGTCAGAAGCTTTTCCCACTCTGTTATGGGTCGTACACTTTCCTTGGCCTGCACCTAGTGTTCAACGTGGATCTCCTTCGCCCTTATTTCCCACCATTATTGGACACCTCAGAAGTAGCAGAACATATGACATCAACATATATCAACCCCAGCTGCATACAAAATGCATCCAATGATCAGATTGTGGACACACATATCAAGGGCACTCGGAAAAAAAGGATCCAGCTTTATCGAGTCGTCAAAGTAGGGCATCTCCTGCACCAAGGCAAGTGGCTCACTCGGGGAAAAATCCAATAGAAATTTCCTCCTCTGATGGGGGACCTCAATGCAATGGATACCATTGTTTCCCAAGGAGGGAGGATTTTTCCAGATGGATATCGCTGGCCACCCACCTTTTCCAACTGGCTCAAACAGTTTTCTAGCAATTTTGGTAATTTACTATTTTTAGGAGTTTTCACTTCTGGAGTTGTTTTGAGGCCCTAAACAATGTTTTTTTGGGAAAATAGGTATTAAATATAAAATTTTCTTTGATATTGTGCCTAAAATTAATATCCTTGATGATACCTTTCCAATGGGCTATCATACTCCTAAAACATAGATCGTATGCAAAAGTTACGACCTCGAGAAGTTGATGTACTAACTTACCCAAATGGGGCCCACATGAATTTTGGCGCTTCATCTCCTAGGGTTAGGTTTTTGGATGTATAGGGTTTTTGAAATTCCTGCTTATTGTAAAAATCCTTCAAAGCCTCATTGTAATAATCTTCTTGCGAATGAGCACAACCGTCACATCTCTGCTCAAAGATAAGCCACCACCATTCCAACAAGCTTGATTCTGCTGCATTTTATAGTTCTCAACTTATTTTGTTATTGAATAGAAAACCAGTTTTACTGTATCTCTATTATTTTGTGTTAAGCACCTCTTAATAATATGTATTCAGTTCGTTCTGCTCATAAAATCTAGATCAACTTGTCACTCGTGCAATGAAAGTACTCAAGGAATTTTTATAGTAGGATTTATTATGCTCCAAATCTTTTTGCAAATATTCCATTGGGTTGGAAATTCTTTGAGATAGGTTGCTTAGACTTGTAGTGACTTACCATGCTTGTGAAATAATATTAAGTCTCTTATTAATATTTTCCACGACATACAACCTAACTCCACTTAGCAATTTGGCATCTTTTCTTACCCTTATCGATGTTCTAGGTGTACTTGAACGCATTTGATCAAGGGTGAAAATGGCCAATGGCTCTGCAAAGAATAGCATAGGAATTATTGCATCTTCAAGTTCAATTATTCTTCTTTTCAACTTTATATTTTCCAACTCTTTCTCAGATATGGAATGGGTAAGAGAATCTCCAATAGTGATTTGTAATTTAAGTAGTCTGAAATGTTTGACTCCCGAGACGTCTATTTTTTAACTCCACTTTGAGTCATTTTCTTATTTTTAACATGGAATCTCTCTAATTGTAATTTTTTCTCTTCTTTGTTATATTGAGCATTGTGAAGTGTCAAAGATTTGTCTTAAAAAAATGGTTGGTTCCTCTTGGGCCAACTCCTCTACAATTCACCGACTTTTGGTTATTCTAAGTGCCACCCAGTCGGGTATCATAGAGAATTGTCTATTTCCATATCAACTACATTCCTCGATCTTGTTGATTTTTGTGAATCATTTCTACTTAAGCTTATCTTTCTTTTTTGTTGAGATATTGCATGTGCTTTTTCAATATCAATAGAGGGTGTGTAATCTCCATCAGCTCCTTCAACATGTCCTTCATTATTCTCTCCTTTTCTCACATTTGATTCTTGTTTTTTTGTGCAGAGGAGACACTCCTACATGAATAGGGAACATAAGAAGATTACACGTTGGTTGTTTCTTTTAATATTTTCCTTGTTCTATTTTGTCTTCAAGTGTTTGAACTAGCTTACATGACCAAATTATCATTGCATATATGCTTGTCCTTTTTCTTTGTGGTATTTGGGTCATTGTCTTTGATTCCTATGACAATCCCTGTGAAAATATTTCCATATCTCATAGACTCCAAATGTTCAGAGAATAGTCCTTCAAGTTCAAAACCTTTCAAGAGTTATCCATCCTTTAAATTGAATGGGTTGATCATTTCAAACATTTCCATTAAATGAGTTGGATTTCTCATTAAATGAATGGGTTGACCATGCCTTATACTAACTACAAATGTCTGTAACAAAATACATGTTACAAACAAATGTGGGAAGAATAAGAGTGGTTTTCTCATAACCATATAGTCTTATGTAAGTATAGTTTTGTTCATAAAAACAAACTCCCTTTCCTTTGAGAAAGATATTCCACTTCTTGATTTATCCTTTTGTGTGTGACTTAAGAAATTTATCTTGAATAAGGTAGAAATGGAATGGTGCCTTATGTTTCCAAAGAATAAGATACCATAATTGAATTGGCTCATTATCAACATCTAAATTTAATCCTAGGGTAAACCCCACAAAGAAATTATAGTAGTTGAGTACCACAGCCAAATACATGGTCATGAAAAATATTTGAGTCTTTAAATAGTTAGCTAGTTGAAAGGAAATATCACTTGAGATTACCTCTGCTAAGTAAAATATGACTTATTTTCAAAAAGAAAAATGCAATACGTACAAAAATGACTTGGGAATATGAGAAGTGGATCCTTGTCCCATTTAGTGCATGAATAGCCATGAAAAATCATGATATGTCTCCTCCAAAAAATATGTGTCAATGGCCGAGAGGTTGGATGAAATTTCTACTAATGGAACCATGCAATCCTTTAGAAAATTCACTCCACCACCTTGAGAATCCATGAAAGAGTCAGCATCTAGAAGCTTAAGAATTTTATTGGAAGCACAAAGTTAAAGTATCATTTTAAATACTTTTTTTTAATAGGACATGAATCTTCCCTTCGAGCACTACTCGAATTGTTCTTATTTTTGGATCAAATCTATGAACAGACAAGGAAACCAACTATCTAAAGTAAACAAATTTAGGCATAGAACCATAATTTTTCAAGCCTGTTGTCTATAATTTGTTATTTTTCCTCTATTCAAGAGTTAAGCTTTGATACCACTGATATTCCACAGATCAATGGAAGGATTTGTCTTGGCGGGAAAAATATTTAGCAATATATCGACAAAAGGGCTCTTTCCTTTTTCCAGTTTCCATATTCCTTATTCTTCCAATGAAATTTGATATATGTGACAATATCAGTTATGAATTATGGATACCAAGACTATTTATAGGTTAAGTTCATGAATTACTTATATTAGAATATATTTTCCCTACATATAATTACTTTCGAAATACAGGAAACCAGAAATGAGGTTCTTTTTTTTAAAAGCAAGTGATTCATGGGAAAGTAAGATCAAGAATTCACATTACCCCAAAATCACCACCCTTTCCCATACAAATCAGATCTCATTAATGTTCCATGAATGACCCTTGAAGAATGTGCAAGGAACAATGATTTTATGAATATTTTACTAAGTATAGATAGAGAGATAAACCCTTATAAGATTATTTGTGTGGAAATTTGGATGTGTCGATCAGGTGAAATTTGTGCGGAAGGGAAAGGTGTGTATAAGTGAGGATGTACAGTGGTATGTAAAATGTGGAGAAAAAGTTGTGTGGAGAGAAGTGTATAATATTGAGTTCTATGCACTAAAGGGACAGTTAAAATAAACTAAGTATTGGGTTGTTGTGGACATGACTTATGCAGGAGAAAATTTTAGTGTGGAGGTGTGAGGAGATGGTTATATGATCCAGGTGGATATTGGTGGCCACCCACCTTTTCCAACTGGCTCAAAACAATTTTCTGGCAATTTTGGTAATTTACTATTTTTAGCAGGTTTTAACTTTCGAGGCCATTTTGGGGCACGAAACAATGTTTTTTTGGGAAAATAGGTTTGCAATAGGTTAGTTCCATTTATATTGTTCCTAAAATGAATCTCCTTGAAGATACCGTTCCAACGGGTTATCATACGCCTAAAACGAAGATCATATGCAAAAGTTACGACCCCGGGAAGTTGATGTACTAACTTACCCAAATGGGGCCCACATGACTTTTTGCGCTTCATCTCCTAGGGTTAGGTTTTTGGATGTCTAGGGTTTTTAATATTCATTCTTATTGTAAAAATGCCTTCAAATCCTTATTGTAATCATCTTCTTTCGAATGAGCGCAACCATCACATCTCTTCTCAGAGATAAGTCGCAACCATTCCAGCGAGTCTTTCACTATGTATTTTTATAGTCTCTGTAAATTTATTTCATTAATAGAAATCGTGTATTACTTTATATCTGTGTTTATGGTTGCATCTCTGATACATTTATGTTATATTATTGAATATCTGTGATATCTCTATGCATTTCTTTATTATATCTCCGCTCTCATTTCTTGCCCAAAATAAATTCAGATGAGTGGTATCAGAGAAGGCTACTCTTAATCATTTTTCAGTGCATGTCCCTGACGAGGTCCAAGTATAGAAATTTGGGTCGTGATCTTGTCTCTCTTGAAGACAATTACTCTCACACGCCCAAGAAACCCTCCATGGAAGAAGAAAAGAAAAATGACGGAGCAGACAATCCTATCAATTTGTTGCTTGAGCAAGATCTCACGAGACAGAGGGATAAAATGATGGAGAATTTTTCCCACATCCTTCAATGCCTCTTGATAGCATCATGCTCATCTTCATCAAACAACCACTTTGGAGGCACCTCGCCTTTTAAGGTACAGGTCAAATTCGATATTCTTATATTTGAAGGTCAGATAAATGCGGATGCCCTAGATAAATGGTTAAATCTATTAGAAGGTTATTTCTTTGTTCATAATTTTTTCGACAGAGAAAATATTGTCTTCGCACTCCTTAAGGATCTCTCCCATGTCAAACATTGGTGGGAAACTCACTGGAAAAAAAGTTCCATAGAGGAGTCTGGAATATATGGGGTCGAGCCCACTTGGGAATTTTTTGTGGATGCATTAAAGGAACAGTATTACCCTGTTGGAAACTATGAGGACCAGTACATGAGATGGACCACACTGCGACAAGAGAGGGGACAAGCAGTTCCAGAGTTCACCAATACCTTCCATACCTTGTGCACCAAGCTGGGTATCAAAGACTCCGAACGACATTTGGTTCTGAAATACCGTGGGGCTCTACACAAATACATCCAAACTGAAATGGATTTTCTGGACATATCATCACTCGGTGCTGCATATCGATATGTTGTTAAAATCGAGAAGAAATTTAAGCACCAGAACAAATGGGATTTCGGGTCTGCAAATCCGCAACAACCATAGTATGACAAAGACGACCCTAACAAATAGTCTCCTAAAAACTAGTCCAAGCCACAGGAAAAGAAGGGTCATGGGATGACAAAGAAGGACACCGAACAATCGTGTGATTTCCACAAAATCCCCTGGAACAACACCAATGAATGTCGCTCAAAATAGTCATTGGTGGTCGAGATCAAAGACAAGGAGCTGAACTCTGATTCAAAATATGATTATGAAAATACTGGTAAAAGACACATCATCGATGCAGACCCCACTGCTATTTTTCGTGACTGCAACAATTCAACTAGAAGAACCAACAGATCCTGAAGAGGGGGAGCGCCTTTTTCATTCACAGATGCAGGTGAAGGGGACTCCACTGCATTTTTTTGTTGATAGCGAAAGCCATAAGAACCTCATCTCAGCAGAGGTCATCAAACAATTAGGATTGTCGACAACACCACACCCGCAACCATACAACATCGGGTGGCTTCGTCGAGGACGTGAACTTCGTGTCAGCCAATAATGTTGATTTTCATACAGCATCGAGCCCTTCAAGGATGAGGTATTATGTGATCTTTCCCCACTAGATGTCTATGATGTTCTCTTGGGCTAACCATATATGTGGAAGCTCCATGTTTCTTATGAGTCTCAACCCCATAGTGTCATTGTTTCTCTCGGGGATCATCTCTATAGAATACCAGAGGTAGTTCCAACTACTGTTCCACCTAAAAAGTGTCGCAAGGTATTATATCATACTACAAAATTTAGCTTCTTCACAATCTGTTCAAAAGGTGAGAAAAAGGATAATCCAACCACTATAGCCTCGACCCAAGCACCTTTTATCCAACAGAAGCATGTCGACAAGATTGTAGAAAAGTGTAAAGATTCCTTTTGCACAAAAGAATATCATGTATCCAAACTAGTTAAAAAGGTCCAACCCTTCCAGCCACATGTTCGTGACAACCTTCAACAAGTTAAGTAGCATAACTTCTCCAACAAGGCAAGCAACTTATCAAGATGCAGATTCAACAAAATCTTTTTACTCTCCCCCGGGCACTCAACGCAATGGAGACCATTGATTCCTAATAAGGGAGGATTGATCCAGGTGGATATCAGTGGCCACCCACCTTTTCCAATTGGCTCAAAACAATTTTCTGGCAATTTTGGTCATTTACTATTTTTAGCAGGTTATAACTTCCGGGGCCATTTTGGGGCACTAAACGATGTTTTTTGGGAAAACATGTTTGCAATATATAAGTTCCTTCTATAATGTGCCTGAAATTATTCTCCCTGACGATACATTTCCAATGAGCTATCATACGCCTAAAACAGAGATCGTATGCAAAAGTTACGACCCCGAGAAGTTGATGTACTAACTTACCCAAATGGGGCCCACATGACTTTTGGCACTTTATATCCTAGGGTTAGGTTTTCTGGATGTCTGGGGTTTTTTACATTCCTACTTATTGTAAAAAGGCCTTCAGAGCCTCATTGAAATCATCTTCTTGTGAATGAGCACAACCGTATCTCTTCTCAAAGATAAGCCGCCACCATTCCAGCAAGCTTGTTTCCACTGCATTTTACACTTTCAACTTATTTCCTTATTGAATAGAAAACCATTTTTACTGTATCTCTGTTATTTTATGTTAAGAACATGTTAATAATCTGTAGTCATTTCGTTTTGTTCATAAAATCTGGATCATTATAAAAAGGGAATGTCCAGACGGGGTAAGGAATCCCACACAAACCAATAAAATGGCTAAGTTTTGTGAGATTTGTTCCCAAGTATAAGAACAAGGTGGGTTATGAAAGAAAATAAAAATGGGTGGGAAAAGGGTTCTATGTATGGTATAAAAATAAAAATAAAATAAGGGGATGCATGAAAATGGGTCAATATATCATCTCCAACTACATGAAAATGACCCCTTGCAGGTTGTTGAGAAACCAGAAGGTCTTAATGCATTAGTAAATGGATTTTCAAGGGGATACTTATACATGTTGGACTTTACAAAAGAACTATATGCATAAATGATATAGAGTTGACTATATATATTATTTGTTCATAAAAATAGACAATATCGGGAGAAGAAATGTTTCATATGTTGCCCATTGACAGGTAATTTCAAAACTTGGTCCTCCATTACTTTTAACAAGTATGAGTTGAAACTACAAATATTTTGAATTCGGTAAGGTCTAGTGAATAGGGACTCAAAATTTGATTGTAACAAAGGTTTTTCTTTGGAATTGTTCCACAATAAGACAAATTGAATGATAAAGTTCTCTGGTACACCAAATATTGATAAAATACTCTCTTGTAAAAACAAAATAAGATGCTCAGTATTATCTTCTTTTAAAGCAACTGCTTCAATCCATTTTATGAAATAATTGGTTGGTGTTACTATGTAAGAATGACCTTTGCTAGATTTAGGATTTATGGGACCAACAACATGTAGAACCCAATGAGTGAAAGAAATTTCAACAATGATTTCATTTAGAGGCATGGAAGCCCTCTTTTCTTTACCAGAGAACCTTTTGCATGGAAATAATTTTCTTACAAAGATATGTACATCTTTGAATAATGTCGACCAATAAAAAAAAACTTAAATGATCATGTGATATGTTACCACTGGAGTAAAATGACCACCACAAACACCTTCATGTATTTACTTTATAAATTCAATGGAATTGGAGAGGTTCCAAAATATTAATAGCATACCATTGATATTTCTCTAAAATAATATTCTAGAAATCAATACAAAATAATTTGATTTCATTTTCAATGATCTCCTCCCTTTAGCTTTCATATCGTTTGGAAATTTTCATGACTTAAAATAAAACACTATTTTTTTGTACCATTCATATCATGCTCTTACTTCATCTTGTGTAGCCAAGATTTTGTCAATGTTTACTTGCTCAATACCTCTAGTTAGCTTGCATAATCCTTGTCCCTTCATAGCTTTTAGTGGTTTTATCTCTATATCATGTTCTTCTAATTTTTACAACCAATTGGTCCATCTCCATTCTCTAGGTTGTTGAGACAACATCATCCTGATAGGAGGATATGAAACATAGGAAATCACATGAGATGTTAGGATGTAAATTTTAAATTAGGAGACTACCTTGACCAAGGGAAATGCATGTTTCTCCATGGGAGAGTAATTCAATTTATATTCTTTCAAGCACTCACTCGTAATGGAAATAGGGTGCTCATCCTTCAATTTCCTCTTTTGAGTTAGTATTGTAGAAATAGTTTCGTATGAAGAATAACAGTAGATAATGAAATCTTTCTCAAAATCGGGACTAATGAGAATTGGATTTGTGGAGATTGCCAATTTTATATCTAGGAAATCTCTATTAGCTTCTTGAGATCATTCAAAAACTTGATTCTTTTTTAGCAATTTATTTATTGGATTGACAATGGAAAAATAGTTAGGAATGAATCTTCTGACAAAGTTTATTTTCCCCAAAAATGACTGAATATATTTATAGCTAGTGGGAGTATTTAATTATGATATGGATTTAATCATTTTTGGGTTATATATATTCCATCTTTTCTTACAATGTGTCCAAACAATTTTCTTTGCGATAGTGAAAACAAACATTTATTAGGATTAATAGATATGTCATAGTCTAGATCATTCAAAAACTTGTGAAAGATGTAAAAAATGATGTTCCCTTAGATTTTGAGTAGATTGTTAAATCATCTTGATAATCTGCCATGAGGTTTCCTATCATCTCCTTGATTGCATGATCCATTTCTCTTTGAAATGTTGCTCCACCATTCTTCAATCCAATTGGAATTTAGATGTAAGCATATGTTATCCAAGCTCTTTCAAAGTCTATCCTATGTCTATCTTCATCTGCAACCAATACTTGATTGTACCTAGAAAATCCATCTAGCATGGGCATTACTCCTAAAGCAATGACTTGTTGTAACATCTCCATTTTTGGCAAAGGATAATTATATTTAAGAGAATACTTGTTGAGATATCTAAAATCGACACATAATCGAATTTATCCATTATTGTTTTTACTATCACTAGATTTGAGATCAAATCAGAGTGTTTGATTGCATAATTATTCCTGCATTTTGCATATTTTCAAGCTCCAATTCAACTAAAGGATTTATTATCCTTGGATTTTTTCTGAAAGGTTTAGTTCCTTCCTTCATAGGTATGATATGATGGATGATAATTTTATCATATTCTTTTAGATCATCATATGTCCATGCAAAAATATCATAAAATTATCTGAAGAGTTTGACATACTGGTTAATACCATCCTTGGTACATGTACTACCCAAGTTAAAAAAAATTAGGTTCTCTAGGGTTCCAATATTTACTTTTTGAGTTTCCTAGACCCTTTTGAGTGAAAACTCTTCTCTTGGACCTTCATTTGAGCCCTTGTCTGGTCTACATTTTCTTGTTCTTTTATAAATTCATCTTCTTCAACAATTAGGCATCCTTCTAAAAAAGCATTTTATGATCACCCATTTCCATAGATTCAAGGATTCCAGAGGATGCATCATTATTAACCTATGGAAGATTTAAGAACCAATCTTCTTGGTTGAAAAATTATTCATCAATTTAATATGTTACAAAAATGTTTGGATTTTGAAAACGAGGAGTTATAAGTATGGGATTAACATCACTATGATTTATTTTTTGGATTTTCTTTGAATTTCTATGTGGGAACTCCAATATTCTAACGTTTTTGATGTGGTATTTTTTCTTCAATGCACCTTAATCGAGTTATTTCATTCTACATTTTCCTAACAGTTTTATTTAACTGCACAATTTATGCATCTTGCATTGCATGAGCAAGTTCATTTGGTAGATGAATAGCTCAAACATTTGGACGTTGACCTTGAAATATTCCTCTTGAAACTCCTCTATTCTCTACTTTCTAGGTTAGCATAGACATGCTGTCTTTTGGATTTGCAAGGGACATCATTTGTTGTTGGAATTTTCCAAAAATAATGTGAAGATTTTCATTTCTTTCTAGCATATCTTCTTCCATCTCTTATGATTTCCTTATAGCTTCGTCTATTGTAGATATTTATATAGTTTTGATTGCATATTTTACATTTACAAGATTTTCATTTTTGAAACATCCAAAATGATGGGGTCATTTTGACATTGATCTTTTGCTATTCTTTGAAAAGTTTTAAAACATAGAGGTTAAAGTCTATGATATTTTCATTTGAAGAGTTCTAAAACATAGAGGTTAAAGTTTCTGATATTTTCATTCTTTTCCAAGTGGATTTGAGTAAACTGTGTTAAAAAGGTATGACATGCAACAAGATGAGTATATCTACTCTTGAATGCATACTCAATGTCATCAAAATACATGATTAAATTTTATGGAAAAAGGAGATACCAATGATAAGTTGGAGACATTAGAATTTGCATAAATATTCTGACCATAACATCATCATGTATTACCCCATGGATATCACAAATTGTCAAAAAATGATCCAAATGCTTATCAACGTTCATTAATCCATCACCATTAAATAATCGTAGTATACCAATGGGAATATTTGGAAATTGATGTTGTTCATCTTGAAGAACCATTGGACTTATTCTTTGTCTTTGCCTCTAATTTATTTCTCTTTCATTATTTCTTCTTCCTTCCTCTCATATTTCTTCATTTAATTCCTCACGGTCTCCCATTCTTCTTGATGAGTAATAGGAATCGCAATTTGAACTATAGAAGAGATGGCGTGTTCAAAAAATTTCTTACTTATGCTTCTTGTTATTGGACCTTTAAAAATATTTGAAATGTTGATATTAAGATCCTTTTTAGCGAAGTTGCATTTCAAAATTGTGAGGAACTAAGAGCTCCTATTGATCCAATACTTTCCAATACCACTCAAGTTATTCTATGTTATTTGTTGTTTTCAAGACCAAATCATACAATTGGTTCAAGATGCTTATGTTCTCATCCAATACAATGAAAAGGGGAGGTTGGACTGGATCAAGACGAGTCATCAATAGAATTTAATTTTTTTTTCCCCACTATGTTCACCAAAAAGTTGATCTCTTTTCTTTTCAGGGAGAAGAGCCAACCTCCTAGGGTATTCTTGAAAAACTTATCAAGATCCCCTCTACATTTTTATAGAGGTGATACTCCTCTTTCTCAATCAAATATTCAAAACACTTATTCAAATAATAAATTTAAGCATTCATAACATCAACACATGTGAGTGGACCAGGTGGTAAAGTAACTAAAAATATACAAATTAATTATAGTAGGAATATAAACTCACAGATAATAAACAAAACAACTACATATATTGCATCACATCCTTCCATTCAGATAATGGAAAAATGGATTCGAAGCAACACTCATGGACATAAAATAAGAATGGTGGTCCATAAACCATATAACTTTAAATAATTTCATTTATTAAATCTCTTAAGATGCATAGGAGAAACAAACATGAGATCTCATGCTTTATAAAAAGTATGAAACCAAAAATGTTATGAACTCTTGGAAATGTCTCTTTGCAAGAGTCAAAAGTATTAGAAAATGAATGTTCAAGTTCGAATAAAGTATTTTCCTATCGCAAGACACAATGTTCTTGGTACTTAAATGATAAAGGTAAAGGAATTTGTCCAAACAGACTAAGATTTGAGCTCCCATGGACCATATAAAATAATAGAAGAAACATATAAGAAAAGAGAAATGCATTTAAATAGGGATTGACTTTACAAATGAGAAATTCACTTAATAAATATAGATGATCAAATATTGGGATGAAAGGAAGGGAAATGCTCAAAAATAATAACACTCACAAAATGGTAGAAGAATAATAGTTGGATCTCTCTCTCTACAATGATCTGTTTGTTGCTCGTGTCTTTGTCTATATATCTAGAAAGAAAAATGTCTTGAGATAACCACTTTTTGGTAGTTATTTCGGGTTAACTATTTCTGCCAAGAAGTCTATATACTTAATAGAGTATGCATGGATTTTTCGTAATTCAATTTTTAACACACCATGAGTAAAATACCACCATGGGTTTTAAATCCATGTGAAAATGCAATGTGAACTTTTAATCCACTTTCATGTTTACTCCACTTTTACATAAATTTATTTCTAACTCTTACCTTTTTTAATCCACTTTCATGTTTACCCCACTTTTACGTAAACTCCACTTTTACCTTTTTTAATCCATTTTCACTTTTGTATTTATTAAAGTGACATTTATGTTTGAATACGCACCTAGCTTTGACATGAATGAAAATAATTTATTCAACAATCTCCCCCTTTGTCATTGATGGAAATCCTATACTTAAAAACATGTAATCCTCTAGAAATAGAAAGAATTCTCCCTTGTCTGCAATTCTCCCATTTATCTGTAATTCTCCTCACCCTGTCTGCAACTCCCACCCTATCTGTAATTCTGCCCCTTTGACATCAAGGGAAAAACATATGCTCCTCCTAAGTTGTGCTTCTTTACTGAAGATATGAGAGGGATCACTCCCAACGACTGTCTGAGATATGCAAATGTTTCTCTAGGAAGGGTTTTGGTAAAAATATATGCAACTTGTTCCTTGGTAGAAATGTATTATAGCTTGACACTTTTTTTGGCTACCTGTTCCCTTAGGAAGTCACACTTGATGGGAATATGCTTCATATTTTTCTACATAGTTCCCTTTTTGTGTTTCTCCTCTTTAAACTATGCTTTCTCTTGTAGTTTTCTGAATTAACTCCTCTTGTGAATGTACTATCTTTTTTTTTTTGTAATTGTTGAGCCTTCTCTATTTTATAGTCACTCTCCTGAACTACTCCTTTTACTACTTGTTATACCAAATTTTTCCTCACCCAATGAAACTTGCTTAGATGGCCTTTCCATTTCCCTATACAGACTTTAAGTCCTCCTTTTTACCTTCCAGAGAAAAAAATGAACCTGTTTTCCACATATACGCACCCTACCAGTTAGACAACAAGTGTATACACATTTTTCCCCACTACAACCCACGTACATCAAGTTTGGTGCTCAAAATTAAAAATTATGTCGGGTTTCCATGTCACGTCACGAGATCCATGATCCTTGACTGATGCAGGAGCATCGCCATCACATCAAGCGAGCCAGCACGGAAGCAAAGGAAAGCTGGAGAAGCCAGTGCAAATTTTGAAAATGCTTTGGGACTGAAGCGCCAAACCTTCAATGAACCATTTATGAGGGAGCGCCTTTTGTATATTGTATCATACCTCGAGCCATATGCTCTTTTCTGAAGTAGATAGGAGGCATTTACTCTAGTTAATGCAAGTAGGTAGGATTTATTTCTAGATTAGACAGTTTTAGAGTTCGAGAGGGAAAACGGATATAGACACCCTCCTTTGTACATTGTAACATTACACAGCATTTGCATTGTTCATAGCAAGAAGAGCATAGGATAATAGTAGAGAATTGTAGAAGACTTCCATGCACAGATCTTGAATTGATGGAAGGAATTGATTCAGACTCATGGTTTTGTGTTTTCTCTGTGTGTGTGTGTTGATATTATGCTCATGAATGTTTGTTTTCCTGTTATGCATTTGTTTTGAGATGCTGTGCGTATGATTTCATGGTAGAGTTTGAAATCTGAAGGAAAAGAGGGAATGAGTTTCAATTGTTTCACTGCTTGAGCAAGGATTCCTGCAAGGGTTGCAGTCGAAAACATCCGCAAGGAGTGCGTTGATGGAGGCTCTAGTAGTTTAACTCTCATTCTCGTTCACCCAGAAGTGGAAGTGGGTTGCTGGTGCCGTGCAAGGAGTGCGCAGGCTGGAGAGGAAGTTTCAGTCATGAATCTGAGAAGGAAGCTTTGGAGGACTGCTGCTGCAAGCGTGCTCAGAGTCAAAGGAAGCTCCAATCTGTTGAAGTGTTCACAGGGCTGCCACCAAGAGTGCGTATAGAGAAATCTTCTCTCTAAGAAGACTGAGAAGGAGAAGAAAAGTTCAGTAGGAGAAAAAGCCTTCAAAAACATTGAAGGGATGCACAGGAGGTTTTCGTGCCAAGAAATCCCCAAGAGGAAAGGAATCGACGGTCGATATTCGCGGAAGGAATTCACGAAAGATCGGCAGCCGTCAGATCTAGCGGAAGTTGCACCAGGGTTAAGCCAAGTAGCATCGGGAGTCGGAGTATCGGGGTTCTCGAAGGCAGAGAACTCGCGCACATTGAAATCGTGATTTCACGATACCCGATAGGCTCATAAATGTCCATCGTTGGGACACGTGTTAGGGGATCCCAAGGAGTCGGAGATCAGAGAATCGGGGTTTCCGAAGACAGGAAACGCTTGCTGCTAGGAATCGCAAAACGCGATCTCCCGACGGAAGGGTCATGTGGGCCACAGTCAAGGTTAGTGGAGGACATGTGGCGTCGGGGATCTATGAATCCTGAAACTCTTGGTATCCAGATTCGTGAACTCACGAACTTTGATACGCATGAGAGAGGAAAGGTGTCAAAGGGTCACCCCTCGTAGGAGTCAATGCAAGTAGCATCAGGGGTCAGAGAATCAGAGATTCCGAGAGCATAGATTCTACGCACTCCAATTCCGCAAAGTCTGAAACTCCGACAGGGGAAAGGACGTGGTCTCGTGGACTAGCAGGTCGCATGAGAAAGGAGCTAGCCGGAAGGAGCTAAGGAGTGGAGAGATGTGCCATCGCGAATCGAAAGTCGGGGATCCATGGGGCAAGTGAATTGCAACGCCGTAGGTGCTGATTTCCCGACGGGGAAATTCCTGATAGAAGCAGAGAAGCATTGGTGTGGAACCACATCAGAATTCGGGGATTTGTGAGACCCGGACTCATTACCACGAGATTCGCGATAACGCAAAAGCCAATTTCCCGATAGACCAAAGGGAGATCATAAAGAGAACTCTGTGGGTATTGAGAGGTCCCGATAAGGGATCGAAAGAACCTTTGAAGTTCTTCGGGCCGAGAGTGCAAGAAGGTCCTGAGGTAGCGGACGTGCCCTGGGTGGTGCGCCTGCGTCAGAGTGGTATCAGAGCGGGATTATCTCTTGATTTCTGTAGCAGAGAAAGAGATTTCACCATGCCGCCCAGAAGAGAAAGACAGTCACCTAAACCAGAGGATAGGGAGGTGAGAAGAAGAGGTAGGCAGGTGGTCAATCTAGAAATGGAAAGACA
>JASDQU010012704.1:19200-30529 GCA_032191745.1 Picea mariana | reverse complement strand
TGGATGTATATGACTTTTGGCATTCTCGTCTATTGTAAAAAGGCCTCTAGAGCCTCATTGTAATCATCTTCTCATGGATGCGAGTAGCAGCCACATCTCTTCTCAGAGATAAGCTACCAGCGCCTTAGCTAGTTTATTTACATTTTGTTTGTAAGCATATTTCAGTCATTTGTTATTAATTAAATGAAGTCTTATTTCCGCTGCATCTCTGCGTTTATGTGTATTTCTGTATTTCATTATGTTCCTACATAAATCTGGATCAGTTGTCTGTATGAGGAAAAAAGCTGCTCCAGGTTTTTTGAGGCTTGGATGCCTTTGGATTACACAATGGATTTATCGAGGAGCATTTTTAACTGGGGAGATATTATCTCAAAACAATTAAGCACCAGAATAGAGGAAGCAAGAAACCCAAAAGCTGGAGAAATACCTACATTTTACATGGAATATTATCTTCTAGATGCGATATGCACTACAAATGTGTTCCTAGGCTTGAGTCTAAGCTTCCATGTCTTTGAGTTGCTAGTCCATGTTTATTTCAATATCCTATGGGAAAACAAGTACAAAGGATCGATCACTATAATTTATGATGGATTCATATATCGAGTGTATTCACATATCTTTAAACGATATTTCCCAAGGCTCTCAGAGACAACGAGGAAAGTGATATCCAATATAGGACATTGGTACCTCAAAGAAATAAGAACATATATTAGAATTTTCAAGCCATCGGTGCACCACACTTACTACTAGCCCATGTGTCAGGCAAGTTGGTGTTGGGAGAAATTTTCCACCATACGATACTGCAAGGGTTCAATGACTCTTTGGTAATTGACAAGAAAATAGTATTCATACCCTATGGGTTTTATGTAACTAAATACAATAAAACAAAGATACGAAGAAAAAAATAAGATATCTAGTGAACAATAAATTCTATTGAAGAAAAGAAATAGGATGAAACTGTAAAACTGCACAACTGAAAACAACTTTCTCGAATGGTGGTAGCTATCTCTGAGAAGAGATTTGGTTTCTATGCGCATCTGTATAAGAAGAATGATTACAATGAGGCTCTAGAGGCCTTTTTAACATTACTCATGAATGCCAAAACCTTAGACATCCAAAAACCTAACCCTAGGATATGAAACACCAAAATTTATGTGGGCCTCGTTGGGTAAGTTGGTACCTCAACTTCCTGGGGTCGTAAATGTTTCATACGAACTCCATTTTAGGCCCATGATAGCCCATTGGAAAGGTATTTTCGATAACTACACATAATTTCATCAAACTCTAACTTGTTTTATAGTTTAACTGTGGCAAGTCAAAAAAACATTAATTATGGCCCCAAAACAACCCTGGAAGTACAGAAAGATGTGATGACATGAAAAATTCTAGAATAATCTAGTTGGATTAGGTGAGTGGCCACCAATATCCACCTGGAATATGTGTAGGGATTTAGATAGCCCCGAAAGTGTAGAACCCACAATTATAAAGAAGTACAGAAAAACGTGTTGAACTAAAACCTGTCAAGAGGATGCAGTTGGAATAGGTTGGTGGCCACCAATATCCACTTGGATGAGTCCTTCCCCCTTAGGAATGAATGGCATCCATTACATTTACTTGCCCCATCAGGTGAGGAATTTTTTTCTAAATTTGGCCCCGGGTGAGCCACTTGCCTTGGTGTAGGAGATTCCCTACCTTGACAACCCAATAAAGGTGGATCCTCTGCTGGCAAGTGTCCATGACCTGTGTCCATGATATGATCGATGGATGCATCTTCCACATAGTTATGGTTGATCTATGTTGGTGTCAGTTGTTTTTCGATCTTTGAGGTGTCCAATAATGGTGGAAAATATGGTTGAAGGAGGTCCACATTGAACATTGGGTGGAGGAAAAACAAGGGTGGATTTTTGAGCTCAAAAGAATTGCTACCCACAACCTTAGTGATAGTGTAAGGCCCATAGAGAAGTGGGAAGAGGTTCTGATGGGGACCCGTAAGGTGCTCTTTATGAAAATGTAACTAGAACATGTCTCCCACTTGAAACTATTGTGGTACCATGTGTTGATCATGGCGTTTCTTGAACTTAGCATTGGATTTATGAAAAATCGCATGGACCTGTTGGCGGATGTGTTGAATCTGCTCAATGAATCTGGTGGCTTTGTTTGCCTCATAATGAACATGGGAATATTCTTATTGTGTGGTTTCAAGAGGTAATGCAACATCAATGGGAACCAATGGTTGTTATCCTAGAGCCACCTAAAATGGGCTATGGACAGTGGGGCTATGGAGAGCCCTGTTGTAGCTATGTTGAACATAGGGAATACTATCATCCCATGTACATGGATGCTTAGAGTTGTACATGTGTAGGATGTGCAAAATCATCTTATTGAGGACGTTTGTTTGGCCGTCAGTTTGGGGGTGGAAAGTAGTGGATTACTGAGGTTGGTGTCCAACAATGACCAAAGACTAGACCAAAATGTGTTGAGGAACCTGTTTCTCGATCGGAGATGAGGGTATGTGGCATACCAAAATGGACCCACACTTGTTCGAATAAGAGATGGGTAGTATATGTCATTGTAATTCTCTTATTATAGGCTATGAGGATGGTCATGTTCGAAAACTGATCAACTACCACAAATACGCAATCATTTCTTTGTTTGGTGGACTGAAGGCCATAAATGTAATCTATCGAAATGGATTCCCAAGGAATACTAGGAGTAGGAAGAGGGGTGTATAAGCCTTTATTCTTTATGACTATCTTGGAAATGACATATGAAGTACAATATCTAATATATTTGCTGACGTCCTGTCAAAATTTTGGCCAATAAAATGTTTATGTAAAATGGCCACAACTTTTTCCACACCAAAATGTTCTTCCATCCGACTATAGTGAGCCTCCCAAATAATTTTTCCACACTATATTGTAGGAACACAGAGATGGCCCATATGGAATAATAGTCCATCGTGGATGTGAAAATTGGTGACATTCACGCATGTACCTAAGAGCGGATAGGTGGTGACGAAGTTTGGATCTTGCTGATAAAGTTTGGGCCACTCAGATGACTCATGTCCATAGGAATGGAGCATGGTGGCGAGTGCAGCCACAGGTGGTCAACTAAAGTAGTCAATGGCACAATTTGTGCTCCCTGTCTTATACTTGATGTTGAGAATATGGAACTGTTGTAGGTAGGTGGACCACTTATGATGGCAGTTGTTCTACAACTTCCCCTATGTTTGTATGAATTTCAAAGGCTTGTGATCAGTGTGAATGATTGCCTCATTTCCAAGAATGTAATGTTTCCATTGATGACAAGCTTGTACAATGGAATACATTTCCTTGTCATAGGTGAGTTATTTCTGGAAAATATCTGAGAGTGTCTCACTATGGTATTCTACTAGATGACCATGTTGAGTGAGAACTGTCCCTACAACATAGTCAGATGCATCCGTTTCAATCTCGAACATTTTTTGCAGATCAGGTAAGGAGAGTATTGGAGCTGAGAACAAGCGATTATTTAGATCATCAAATGTTTGTTCTTGTTCCTTCCCCCATGTGAAATTTTCCCTGCCATAGCCCTTGGTCACTGGGCTGAGGGTGCATGAAATATGGGAGAATCACAACACGAGCCATCAATAGAATTTGGCCAGTCCTAAGAAGCTCTGAATCTCAATTAGTGTGGTCGGGGTTGGCTGGTTAAAGATGACTTGGACCTTAGCTGGATCAACATGTAACCCATGCTCATCAACAATGTAGCCCAAGTATTGGACCCTGTTCATGCTGAATGATCATTTTTCCAAGTTGGAATATATCTTTTGTTGCCGCAAAGTGCTCAAAACTTGTTGAATATGATGCATGTGCTCCTCCCAAGTTCTGTTGAAGATCAGGATGTCATCCAAATATACCACCACAAAATATTTGGTGAAGGGTCTCAATACATCATCCATTAATCTCATGAAAGTGTCTGGTGCATTTGTTAAGCTGAAGGGCATGAACAACCATTTGAAGAGACCTTCTTTAGATTTGAACGTTGTCTTCCATACATAGGTTGGTTTGATGGGAACCTGGTGGTAGCCATACTTTAGGTCAATCTTGTTGAAGAAATTTTCACCCTTGAGTAGGTTAAGAAGGTCATCAATTCTGTCAATTGGGTACTGGTTCCTGAATGTTATTTTGTTTATTTCTCTCTAATCAATGCATAACCACCAGGTCCCATATTTCTTCTGCACTAATACAATCGGGCATCTGAAAGGGGAGGAGTTGGGTATGATGTTCCCCTTTTTATGTAGCTCTTGGATCAGATTCTTGATTTCGTCATTTTCCATTAGTGAGCGATGATAGACTGGTATATTAGGAAGAGGTGCACCGAAGATTAGATCAATTGGATGCTTGACTTGGCAGTGCGTCGGTACCCCGATCGGTGAGGAGAAGATATCTTTGTACTCTTCCACAATCCCATCCACTTTATTCTGCTGCAAAGAGAGGATCTGTGTAGAGGTCGCGGATGTCACAGTGACCTTCTGCTTACTGTGAGCACGGATAATAAAGAAGATGAAATTCTCATTATGTGAAATAACCTTACTACATTTCTTATAAGAGATTAAATATATAGTGGTAGGTGGCGCTACCTCTGTTATCCTATACAATTTTCTACCCAAAGTAATAATAACACTATGAGGTCTAGAATCATATACAACATGTCTCTTCCACAAATATGGTTGTCCTAAAATAAAATCACAAAATTCAAGGGGATAAATATCACACAATACCTCATCTTTCAAAGGCTTGATGTTGTAGGCCAGACAACACTGTTGGTTGAAACAAATATCTCTTCTTTAGTGATGGAAACCAGTGGTGTAGGGTTATGGGTGTGGTGTTTTCAGAAGGTCCAACCGCTTGATGAGGTCTATTGAGATGAGGTTCTTATGACTACTTCTATCGAAAATGGAATGAAGAAGAGCCCCCTTTACCCACATATTTGAGTGAAATAGGCATTCCTTTTAATGTGTTGAACCTACACAGAATATATATATATAAACAATAATACACACATTTGCAGAGAGAATTTGAGAAAGAAGAAGAAGGAGAGAAAGAATGAAAGAATTCTCATTAACCGTTTGAATAATAAATAATTTACACATGATATACTTTGTATAACTCAATGAGTGCACACTGGAGGAGAACCAATGCACCATAGTGGTGGTCTAGAGTGATCTGGACACACACCAACAATTATGGGAGTGAACTTCCACCTAGTCTAGTCTCTCAGGAAGTTACGGGAGTGAACTGCCACCTAGTTGAGTTAACTAGTCAACTAGTCTTCAGTTAACTGACTGAACATAGAGTAGTGAGGAGTTAACTTAGGGAATCAAGGGTAATGCACCCGTATGGTGATGATACCAGGGCAAGGTCGAATTAGCATGGTGATGATCACAATGTTGCATGGTGACAAAACCAATGCAACATCTAAACTCAACTCAACTAGTCAAATGGAAGTGTCAACTGAAAGAGAATATTCTCCCCTAAAACATAAGAGACTGGATAATGATTAATTATGACTAATAAAGAAGGAAAAACATTAGGAAAAATAAATTCTAGGTGTGTGTGAAGTAACTCCAACACCCCCCCTGAACATCACTATGGTGGAAATAAAGAATGGTTCCCGACAACGAGACCATGGTAGGTACCCAAATACAAAAGATACACTAAAAAAAATTGAGGAAAGAGGGAAAACCTCATTGGAAACCCCCCCCCTCAAGGTACAATGTATGTAAAAAGAAGAACTACAGCTGCTAGGAAACTGTGTCCTTCACTCCAAGACGACTTCACAGAGAATGGAACTTCTTCTTAGTGAAGGTCTTGGTGAAGAAGTTTGTCGTCTGTTCTGCTGAAGGAAAAAACTGTAAGTCGATGAGCCCCTCATGTATTATGTCCCGGATTTATTTTATGTATATCTCGATGTGCTTCATCCACTACCTCTGAACTGGATCTCTGCAGAACTCCAGAGTGCTCTGGTTGTCACACCAGATGACGATCGAAGGATGAAATTGAATTCCCGACTCAGGGAGAACATGTTGTAGCCACATAGACTAAATGGTTATGTTAACTACCCCTCTGTACTCTACCTCGACTGAATATAGAGAAATGGAAGCTTGCTTCTTTCTTGACCAACAGATAGGCTCAGAACCAAGACTGAGTGAGTAACCAAATGTGGACTTGCGATTAGTTCTATTGTCAGCCCAATCAGAATTAGTAAACCCAATGAGATCTAATGTAGATTTTTTTTCATAATGAATCCCAAAGGTGATGGTTACCTGTACATATCGAAGGATATGTTTTGCATATTTCCAATGTAGCTCATGCGGCTCCTGCATGAACCTGGAAAATGTGCCAACTGCATATGAGAGGTCTGTTCTGGAGTGTGTGAGATACAACAAGATCCCCATTCGCTGTCTATACAGTGTGTTTTAAACCAATGGAGTCTCCCCACCATTCTTAAGTTTGAATCCTGATAGGAAAGGAGTCGGAGAAAACTTGCATTATGTCATGTGAAATATCTCAAGGAGATCTCGTGCATACTTGGCCTGAGACAATTTGATTCCTGATGCATCCTGACTGATCTTTATTCCAAGGAAGAAGTGTAGTGGACCCATTTCCATCATCAAAAACCTATCATGTAGAATCCTCTTGACTGCAACAATCGTTGAAGTCGAGCACCTAGTGATCAGTAAATCATCGACATACAGAACTGAAAGTATAATTGGATCAGTTGTCTTGAGCATGTAGACATTTGGGTTTGATTTACAACGTACAAAGTTTTGTGAGAATAGGTAGGAATCCATATTTTCATACCATGCCCTCAGATCCTTCTTGAGGCCATAAAGTGACTTCTTCAGTCGACAGACCAAAGATGAGTCCTGCATAAATCCTTGGGGCTCGTCCATGTAGATCTTTTGAGAGATATCATCATGAAGAAATGCATTCTTCGTGCCCATCTGATGGACTTCCCATCCCTTGGCTGCCTTTATTTCAAGTGGCAATCGTATGGAATCCATCTTCGCTACTAGAGTGAAGGTCTCATCATAGTCAATACCATGAACTTGTTGAAAGCCTTTGGAGAAAATACTGGATTTGTATCTTCTGATATGTCCATTCGTTGCGCTCTTGGTCTTGTAGACCCATCTTCATATGACAAGTTTCCTCCCAGAAGGAAGGGGAACCAGATCCCAAGTCTGGTTCTCGAGGAGGGAGTTATACTTCTCCTGCATGGCGGATTCCCAAAAGGGATTTCCAGCAGCCTCGTCATAAGACCGTGGATCTGAAGACTGAACCAAAAAAATATGCTTGGAGGGAAATGGTTCAGTGGTAGTGAGAGAAATAGGAGGCTCCTCGAAATCATATCGAGTCCTCCTAGTATCGGCTGGATCACCAACATGATCCCCTGCATCCTGTAGAGTAGTATGTGCCCTCTTGAGCCTCTTCTCTGGTTCGGCAATTGCATCTGGATTCTCTGACTCTACATCTGAATGTACTGAATCTGAATCTGAATCATCTGATTCCTCTGAATAAAAAATCTCATCTGAAGACGAGTCAGCATGTGCATGCTCATCATCTCTGACAGGTGGAAGAATGAAGGTGTCTGCATGCATCTGTTGAGGTACATGCGATACATGTTCCTCGAATTGGACACTTCACTCAATGATGAGCCAGTCCAGGGAAATATCAATAAGTCTATATCCCTTCACACCATCGGGGTATCCAACCAAAATTCACTCACTGCTCTGTGGATCAAGTTCCTTCCTCTTTTCAGAGGGAATCTGGGCCCATGCACATGAACAAACAATGAGAAAGTGGGTCACTTCCGATTTTAGGCCGCTCCAGGCCTCATAGGGGATCTTATCCCTAATAGATATATGGGGAGATCAAAACATATCTCCCCATAGTCTATGCGGTAGTGAATTTTCATGCAAAATCCAAGATTCTATGTCCTTTATAGATCGGTTTTTCCACTCAGCAACTCCATTTTTCCATGGAGTATAGGGAACTATGTGCTACAATTGAATCCCTGCCTCATGGAAAATATTATGGATCACATTATTTACATACTCTCCCCGATTATCATTTCAGAGGACTTTTATCTTCTTTCCAGACTATGTCTCAACCAAGGATTTGAAATCTTTGAGGTGTTGAAAGACCTCAGATTTTTTCCTCAGAAAGTACATCCATGTAAAACGTGAGAAATCATCAACAAAAATGAGAACAACCCTCTCTTTGTTGATCAATCGATGTGGAAAAGGACCCATGAGGTCACTATGGATCAGATCTAAAGGTGCAGAGGCTCTCTGATACTTTCCCATGTCAAATTTCTCTTGAGGGTAGTTCACGAGAACACATCCCTCACACACTCCCTTGGATAAATGGATGTTTGGTAGACCATCAACCAATATTTTATTTCTAATATGTTTCATGTATCTAAAATTCAAATGTCCAAACATTTAATTCCATATCCCACTACTTTCATCAACATGAGTAAGCAATAAATAAAAATCAGGTTCAATGAATTCATAAAAAGTATACAATCTAGACTAATGATTTACCTCACTGGTAGTAACCCTGGAGTTGGTTTTCATTTATTATATGTCCACATAATTTGGTGTGAATATGAATTTCTTTCCACTGTCTAAATTTGTCATATGATACATGGAGAGAAGGTTTACATAAAGTTTGGGAACGTGCAACACATTCTCGAAGATTCCGTTGGTGAGTTCAATCCTTCCTTTGTTAGTGACTTCGATAGAAGAGTTGTCCCCCATTAGAATGGGAGGAAATTTGCATGCATCCAAAGAATAATATACCACTTTTGAGGTAGCCATGTGATGTGATTCTCCTGAATAAATGATCCAAGCATCGAGATAGGAGTTGATGCCAATCAAGGCATGGCTAGAATTTCCTTTCTTATAATTCAGATCTTCTGGCTTCTTCTTCTTTGCACCCTCGGGGATGCGATATCCAAGTTTTTTTTTCTGAAGTATTTGAGACATAATATCTATTTTCTTTTGCATGCATGCACATTCTGGATGGAATACTTTGTGACAGTACAATCATTTCTCCCCTTTTCTTCCCTTTTCCCCTTTGGATCCGGAGGCATCGGTGAAGGGTTTTGTGTACCCTTCCTTCTTCGGATGTTCATGAGATTCCATTTATATTTATATTTAGATTCTTATATTTGTGTCTTCCATCATGCACAATGAGTGTATGCGCCCTTGGGCCTTTGATTGTGCCCATGTTGATGAGCTTGGTTTTCTCTTGTGTCAAGGATTCGATAAAGTCCTCAAGAGAAGGCATATTCCAGGTGGCTCCAGAGGCGAATTTGATAGTATGGAATGTGGATATGAATACAAATAATTCAGGACCAATCTTGGAGGGAATGGTGAGAACCATTTGTTTCTCTTCCTTCGGTTTATCAACCCCGCAAACTTTGAGTTGCGACAGTAAATCCTTGAATTTTGTAATAAAATCTTGGATGTTTTCGAAGCTTTTTGGATCCAATGTGAGTAGCTCCACCTGCAGAATGTGTCCCCTCATATCATACTATTTTCCAAAGAGCCCTTCCAAGGTGGTCCAGGCTTCACTGGGAGTCTTACAGGAAGATATGTGAAAAAGGAGATCGGGAGAAATAAGACTGCAAATTGTTCCGACTGCCTCATCCATGCAATTTAATTACTATGATTTGTCTATGGAGGATATCGGTTTTGTATATGTATTCAATTTTAACCTGTACAACCATCTCTTTGGAATATGTATGGATATTTTATCCTTCCATTCAAAATAGTTGTAAGATGTAAGAAAGAATTGTTTTTGGAATTCCATATTTCCGTTGTCTTCAATATTTTGTACTTGCAAAACAGTTTGGTGTAGCTTTTGTTTATCAGTACGTCAAATATGATACCATGTAAATGTGTTGAAATTGCATAGAATAGATCTAGATAAACAATAATACACACATTTCCAGAGAGAATTTGAGAAAGAAGAAGAAGGAGAGAAAGAATGAAATAATTCTCATTAACCGTTTGAATAATAAATAATTTACACATGATATACTATGTATAACTCAATGAGTGTTCATTGGAGGAGAACCAATGTGTCATAGAGGTGGTATATAGTGATTTGGACACACACCAACAATTAAAAGAGTGAGCTGCCACCTAGTCTAGTCTCTCAGACAGTTAGGGGAGTGAATTGCCACCTAGTTAAGTTAACTAGTCAACTAGTCTTCAATTAACTGACTATACAAAGAGTAGTGAGGAGTTAACTCAGTGAATCAAGGGTAATGTTCCATTCTGGTGATGATACCAAGGCAAGGTCGAATTAGCATGGTGATGATCCCAATGTTTCATGGTGACAAAACCAATGCAACATCTATACTCAACTCAATTAGTCAAACTGATGTGTCAACTGAAAGAGAATATTATCCAGGTGGAATATTCTCCCCTAAAATATAGGAGACTGTATAATGACTAATTATGACTATTAAACAAGGAAAAAACTTAGGAAAAAAAAATCCTAGGTGTGTGTGAAGTAACTCCAACAGTTCCCCTTCCTCTAGTTCTTCTAGTTCACTTGGCTAGACTTTGGTTGTAGCAACAATGGCACTGGGTTCATCATCGATAATCCACTTCCCTCCTTATAGATTTTATTCAGATTCAGGATCATCCTTTGACTCGAAATATTTCATCTCGACCATGAGTGAATTCTTGGAGAGACATTGTTCGATGACGTGCCAAGGGATTTTATGGTATTCACACCATTTTCTCGTGTCCTTCTTCGACTTCTCATTACCCTTCTCATGTTGCAGCTTGGACTAGTTGTCTTGAGAGTGGCCATATTTTCTTTGTCCCTTGTTGTGTGGTTTGGGGCCTCCTTTTCTCTTCTTTGGTTGTGAGGAGTTTGTAGATCCAAAATCTCACCTCTTCTACTTAAATTTTTGTTCGATATTGAAAACATATCTATAAGTCGTACCCAATGATGAGATGTCGTAATGTCTCTTTCCAAATAGGAGCTCCAGAAGAGGATGCTTAATGGTCTAAACTTCCACGTTAGACTATAGACAGGGCCAAAGAGGGGTAAACAGGGTTACTAGAGGTCACTCCAATCACAGGTGTTATATTCAGAAAGTGACATTGAGCTAAAAAGGGTTAAAAGCGCTTTTAAGTCATTATGAGCTAAAAATATAAGTCAATAATGAATTAGGGTTTCAACAGTGATTTAGGGTTTTGGAAGTCAACAGTGAATTAGTGTTTCAACATGATTTAGGGTTTTGGAAATCAATAATGAAT
>JASDQU010012703.1:58515-78390 GCA_032191745.1 Picea mariana | reverse complement strand
TTTAACAATTCATCTCCCACAACCTGCAGGCTCTTTGTGCATTTTCTGATATGCCTAGCCGTGTGTGAAACCACATAATTCAGCTTAGAGTTTTTATTGGTTATCTTGGTGATTCTTTTGATAAGTTTGATATTCACAAGCACACAATTATGTAAAATTACACTCTCAATATTTATGCTTTTAAAACTGTATTCACCTTTCAATTTGCTGATATATTTGTCTGTGAAGCTCCAGTCTCAACTAATTTGAATCAACAACATAGATGTTTGTATTCTATCATAGATAATACTTACCCATATGGCTGCTAGATACGACCTTGTAGAGCAGCTTTAGCTAAGACCCAAGCAGTTTCCTGGAAACTTGCTTCGGATATAAAACTTCGAGTATTAAGAGCGGAACAACCTCGTCCATATGTACTCTCCGAAATGCAGGCGGTTATACCGTAATGAACAAATTGGGCAGTGTGTAGGCTCGGGTGAGAAGCTCCTACTGGTAGATCCAGAAGAATGCCAATATCGATCCAATTGTAATAAGAAAAACTGACGGCCACACATCGAGTGATAGAACAAGGATTACTAGTCTGAGCGCCCGGTTCTTACAATTCCAGATTTAGAACCTATTCCAAAGCTAACAACAGTTACAGTTGTTTACCGCCTGGTTTAATTTAGCTCGGATACAGATTCAGTTCTAGGTCCTCAGTTATATAGCTATAGCCTGTTCTCCCATCTCATATTTTCGCCTTTAGATAGAGGTAGCATATACTGTCGTGAGGAAGAAAATCGCTGAGCATATCCCTGAGATCGTGAGGAAGAAAATCGCTGAGTATATCCTTGAGAATCAATGGAAACACCATTGTTCGAGTACTCCTCCTCAGGCGGTGTTACAGGGAACAAAGCTCTGTACCAACACCCCTGCTATAAAGAGCAGTGATAATCTATGGCTTGCTCCAACCCTGCTCGCTCGAACAGGTGGAAAGTAATTTCGCACATGTCCAGTCTGTGCATGGACGACGACGCTAGCAAATGAATTAGATTAACACGTCTAATTTGTGCATGGAGCATGGCGCCTGAAAGTCACAACGTGGTGTAGGGTGAATAACGCGTGGGAATCTACCCTTAGTGATGGATTGACACTGCATTCTAGTTGATGTGTTAGCATGAGACTGACACCTTCATATGCAAAATATTTTTTTTCCTGGCCCATAACCCTCCAGATAGTTTGTTCGACTTTGAATGGGGGGTTTTTTGGCGATGGCGATGGCGATTTTGAATCTAGTGTGGTCATTTTTGGCGCCTTCAAAAGATCAGAGACTCTGGCCTGACCTGTAGGTGCGTTGATAGGGCTTTCGCCTTTACAGAGACTTGCGGACTTTTAGTGGAAGGTATTACACTGGTTTCTGTAGTAAATCATTTGTCATCTGGCATCTATACCTTGACTCTACCTTTTGAGCAGTTGTTTAAAGCTTTGAAAGGCTGTTTCCAAGACGCGGGTCTTCTCTGACTACTATTTGAACCTCCTTTGTTGTTTCCCTCGGGTCATCTGGCATCTTTTTCCTTGAATCTGCCATTTGAGAAGTTGTTTAAAGCATTGAACTGCGGTTTCCAAGGCGCCTGTCTCCTCTGACTACTACCTGAACTTCCTCTGCTGTTTCCCTCGGTTCCCTTCTGCTTCCCACTTGCTATACCGTTCATGTATGGGACCCCCGATCCTGACTGACCATTTGGACTTTCCCAGCTCGCATTTTACCCTGTTAAACTTTTTGGACTTTTCCTACAAACTCGTAGCATCTAGTGGGAGGTCTTATACTGGTTTCGGTAGTTATTCTTTGTCCTCCAACAACTGTACCCTGAATCTGACTTTTGAGCTTTTGTTTAAAGCATAGGACTGCTGTTTCCGAGGCTTCTATCTTCTCTGAATACTTTCTGGGCTCTTTGACTTCCTCAGCGGGTTCCCTCGGTTGATCTACTCCCTTTTTACTTCCTTTCAGTTTTCCCCACTTGCTTTGCCTCTCATGGATGGGACCCCCGATCCTGACTGACCTTTTGTTTTTTCCGAGAGGCCTTTACCCTGTTTTGGAATCTTTATAAGACGACAATGGAGCCAAAATGCTCAGATCCTACTGCAGGGGGTCAGGGAGATCCTTGGGACCACCTGGAATTCCTAGCTTCGATTGATAACCTTTGCTCTAAACATTTCCGTTTCAAAAACCGATCTGACACATTTCCACCTTTGAACACCAGACCAAAGATCCCACTCTGTTCTGCTAGTCTGACTCATCTGTCTGCTGATCCTGAGATTGGTAATACTGCACCTTCCCTTTTAGAAAGAGTCAGCGCTAGATCTTCGGATAAACTAAAGAGCAATCATGAAGATTTAACACTGTTTGGAACTGGATTCGAGGGGAGAACTTCTCAACCAGGGAGCAGGTTCTCGGAACTTCCCCCTTTTCACAAAGCCTCTGGTTTCCGAAAGAGAACACAAAAGGTCTGGAAACCGAAACGAAAACACCCCAAACTGGTTCTTGGAATGGATATAGGCCTATCATAAGCATGCAATCTAGCTTTGTGCGCTCTGGTAGGACGTTTAGCTTACAAAGAAAAATGTAACCAGAAGATGGAGGACTGGATCGCTATTAACTGGAAACTGCTCCTTGGCTACATGCCAAAGCAAAATCTTCTACAAAACGGGTGGCTAGGATTTATTTTCAATTCTCCAGAAGACACTGCTCTGATCCTGGGACGTTTCTGGCCTTTTGATGGGGGAAGTCTCATGCTAAAGTGCTGGAGACTAGGCTTTGACCCAACATTGGATTTCTTTAGTCACAGACACATCTGGGTTCTCCTCCCAGGTCTCCCATTGCAACTATGGAACCAGCGTGCTTTTGAACACATTGGAGCTTCATTAGGACGGTTCCTAAGGGTAGACACAACCTCTCTGGAGGCTTCAGACAGAAGAATGGCGAAGATCTATGTGGAAATAGATATTCAAGATAGACTTCCAGAAATCTTGGAGATAGACTGGCGTAATCAGCTTTTCTCACAGCGACTGGACTACCTTGGTATCCCTTTTCGTTGTTCTTTTTGTCGCAGAACAAATCATCTGAGAAGGGACTCTTCAAAATTTCCCCCACCTGATGTTGATTTAGATCCAGCGGAAGAGACGTTCTTCAATGGATACATTTCCTCACCAGAGCAGCCAGCAATGGAGATTCCAGGACAAGATGTAGCCGACACTTATTCAAGTGACACCCTAGTGGGTAAGATCCAAAACTTTTGTCCCTCCCTTTACTGTACCCTCTCAGCCCGGGATAGGCTTTACATTATTGAGCAAGATGACATTATTTTGCCACCTGTTCCACCGATCTCCCTACCAGCTCAGTTTGCCTCCTCAACTTTGCCCCCCACTAGACTACTTATCTCACCGGAGCCTTTTGCACCAGTAAACACCAGCCCTACTCTTCCCCCACCTTTTTCTAATAGAAACTCGGTATCGGTTCCCATTTCAGCCACAGATTTATCTCAAGATTCAATCACCCTAGCTGGATACACAGAGCCGTCCCATTCCACATCCCAACTAGAAAACCTGCTCCAGGAAGATCATCCTACAACCACTCTCCCTTTTGATTCGATACCCTTACAGAGTTATAATGGGAAAACAATAGTCCATCCTTCCTCACTTTCAGCTGACCAACCATCTTCTTCCTTTGTACACTCTTCACCAGTCCTAGATCCCACCTGGTCAAAAGGTATAGGGCTTGAACTTTCGCCACTAAAAACCCGCAGTGCACGAAAGAAGACTCTAACTGGTTTGTCGTCTAATACACCAGACTCTACTACATCGGTTCCAATTCACGGGGCGCTTAGAGATTCAAAAGCCCTTGCTAGAGGGAAATCATGATCCTGTTATCCTTCAATATCAGAGGGGTTGGAGGACCCCTGAAACAAGCCTCCATGCGAAGACTTCTCGAGCAAATTCAACCATCAATAATATTCTTACAAGAAACTTTGGCAGACGCAGCAGTGGCAAGGGATTTTCTGCATCAGTTCCGTCCGAGCTGGATATCCTGTGTAGCAAGCTCAGTGGGGAACTCGGGGGGCCTACTGGCCTCTTGGGACCCAATTTTATTTGACCTTTCCTCTATGCTCAGCCCAAGGGGTATATTACTTTCCGGTTTTTGCTTTGAACTCAACAAACCTATCAACCTGCTCAACGTATATGGCCCCTGTTCTGACCGAAAAGCTTTCTGGCAACGACTTGATGACATTGGCTTATTGGCGGCCAAGAATCTAATACTTGCAGGAGATCTCAATTTAATCACCAGTCCAAAAGAATTGTGGGGAGCAAAGGCGTTGTCTAATCCGTTATCAAGCTTCTTTAACCATATTTTTTACAAAAATGCCTTGATAGATATGAAGCCAGCTGAAATTCTGCCTACCTGGAGGAATGGACGTCAGGGATCTGGAAGTATTGCAAAAAGACTCGACCGAGTACTTATCGCCGAGGAACTTCTTCTGCCCTCCATTTGCAGCCGCGCTTGGGTAAAATTACCCTTCCTGTCAGACCACGTACCAATCTGTTTACAGATGGGTGAAGGACGTTTTGGTACCGGAAAGCCTTTCAAGTTTAATCATCTTTGGTTGAGGGAGTCCTCTTTTAACACTATGGTAAAGGTTGTTTGGTCGGACCGTACCCTCTTGATACCTGAAGATGCACAAGGGAACCTGATCAGAAGGCTATCAACACTAAAAAATCAGACGATACTATGGTTAAGGAATAAAAAGAAAAGAGAACAGGCCGAGATAATTAGTATAGAACTGGAGCTGGAACTTTATCAAAAACAAAAGCTACAGGATACCAGTCGTATGGATCTGGATTATAGAATTATAAACTCCTTAGAGATGACGAGGAGAGATGGCGATTGAAGAGCCGTCTTCTCTGGCTGGCTGGAGGTGACAAAAACACAAGTTTCTTTCATCGAATAGCTAGCACTCGGCGATCAAAAAAGTATCTCTGGGATATTGAGGATGAAAATGGCATTTTACACCACTCATAGGAAGAGCTCAAAACAACGGCCTACATCCATTATAAATATTTTTACAAGGCAGTACCAGATCCTTCTCTAGTTGCCCAGACAGATTTAGCAGGCCTGTTCCCAAAATTGGTCACAGCTGAGGACGCCTTAATTTTAGAAGCCCCCTGTACAAAGGAGGAACTGCTAGAAGTTTTAAAAGGTTTTAAGAAGGAGAAAATCCCTGGTCCCGATGGCTGGTCGGTCGAACTTTTCCTTCACTTCTTCGATCTTATGGAACAGGACCTTCTGGAAGTTGTCGAGGATGCGAGAAGCAGAGGGAAAGTAAATTCCTAGCTAAACAACACTTTCTTAGTACTGATTCCAAAATCAAATCTCCCCAGACAGTTTAATGATTTCCGTCCTATTTCTCTCTGTAATCTCTGTTACAAATTAATCACAAAACTCATTGCCAGAAGAATTCGGCCCTTTCTCTCAAGGACTCTTTCAGAAGAATAGCTTGGCTTCCTAAAAGGAAGACAGATTCTTGATGCCGTTGGAGTTGCTCAAGAATGCATTCACACCATAAAGACAAAGAAGCAAAAGGCCATTCTTCTTAAGCTGGACCTCAAAAAGGATTTCGATTGCGTCAACTGGAACTTTCTGCACCTCATCCTCATACAGAGCGGCTTAGGCATCATTACAACGAACTGGATTATGGGTTGTATTTCCTTGGCCACCATGGCTGTCCTGATCAATGGGGAAGCGACTAAGACTTTTCACTGTGGGAGAGGGCTTCGTCAGGGATGCCCACTCTCACCACTACTCTTCATTTTCATCTTGGAAGGACTAAGTATTCTTCTCAAGAACAAACAAGCAAAAGGGCATTTGAAAGGGATAAAAATCGCGGGTCTGACTTATATACTGCATATCCTTTTCATTGACGATGTGCTGATCTTGTCGAATGCAAATATGGCTGAATGGACCACCATTCATTCTTTACTAATTTCCTTTTGTGATGTTTTAGGTTTAGAAATCAATCTCCACAAATCGGTATTCCTCATTTCAAATGTCCATGAACCTCTGCTTTCCGATTTAAAAGAGCTGTTTGGTATTTCATCATTGGAGCTATCAAAGGGTTTTTCATATTTAGGCCACTTCTTAAAATCTGACTGCTACACAAAACATGACTGGAACTGGCTAATTAAAAAATTTGAAGGCAGAATTCTAAACTGGCATAACAAATTCCTCTCTATGGGAGGAAGATATGTACTGATAAAGGCTGTTCTGGAAAGCATCCCGGTCTTTTGGATGTATTTAGCCCATATTCCAGCTTCTATTTTGACCTCTCTTCGTCAACTCATCTTCTCCTTCCTTTGGACAGGCAGTAAAAAGAACAAGGGCTATCATCTCAGCAAATGGGAGGTTTTATCAAAACCCAAGATGATGGGAGGTTGGGGCTTCAAAAATCTGCCTCTTTTTTACAAAACGCTCACGGCAAACACTATGTGGAGAATTTTAACGAAACCGAGCCTATGGAATAGAGTTATCACTACAAAATATCCCCGTCATATCCCGGTTCACCTATGGATCAGATTCGCCTCTGACAGCCCTTCAAAAGGCTCTCGAACCTGGAAAAATCTCTTATCAACCATTCCGATTCTATTACAGTGGATCTCGTGGAATCCGGGTAATGGTTGCTTAATAGAAGTGGGCAGAGACAGCTTCCTGGGCTTGGGGAGAAAAGTCCTACTCTCTCCTTCTCTCCTAGTGCACTTACAAGCCAAAGGTCTCATTTTCTTGAATCAATTCTGCCATCAGAACACAGAGGGATCGTTGGGTAACTCTTGGCAAAGTGGATTGGATCTTCTACTTGATCCTGAGCATTTATCTGAATGGAACGACTACATCAAGATTATAATAGAATCGGGCCTGAGACTACAAGAGAAATCGGATTCCATTATATGGACAGGAGGAGATGGCTCGGGCCAGCTCAATGCAAAAAATGTCTATCTAGCATTGGCAACAAATCGCTGGAAACCACTAAAAGCCAGATGGAGACAGAGAATTTGGAGAGACGACTGCCCTATGAAACTTAAACTTTTTGCGTGGCTCCTGATCGAAAACAAATTATTAATGTGGGAAAAGCTGCAAGCTCGCGGCTGGGAGGGCCCGAACCGTTGTATTCTCTGCAAATCTACCAGTGAATCCGTGCTCCATGTCTTCCTTCACTGTTCCTTTATTCAAGCGATCTGGTCAAACCTAGCTTCTGCGCTGAAGATCAACTCTCCTTGGACAGGTTCCAACTTTCAAGAATGTTTTCGTATCTGGTTTAAGGATAATAGCATACATAAATTGCTTCCCGTCCACCTCTGCTGGCAGGTTTGGAAGGCTAGGAATGAAGCAATTTTTCAAGACAGGTCTCCGTCTTTTTTTAGAATATCAAACCACTTTCTTGTCGAAGCCTCTAGCACTAGTTTGATTGTAAAGGCGCTGCCCTCCTTTCGACACTCTTTTGTTATTCCCACTGACAGGACAGTGGCCTGGTTCGATGGAGCCTCGCAACAAGGAGGGGATCTTTGTGGAGCTGGGGGGAAAATTGTTCTAAACCCTCACACCAGCATTGGATGGACCTTGAACTGTGGACAAGGAAGAAACATGAAGGCTGAACTTTTAGGTGCTTGGGCATCTCTTGTCCTGGCAAGACGATACACCGAAGAGTTGTTACTGCTTGGAGACTCAAAACTTGCTATTGACTGGTTAAATGGCCTTGCTGATTTCCAGGTAGCAGTCCTTGGATGCTGGAAAGAGAGAACCAAGGAAGCAGCCCTGCTGTTTAGAAAACTCTCTTTCCAACACATTTTTCGAGAAGAAAACAGCGAGGTGGATTCCCTCTCAAAAATTGCTTTGAATCTTCCATCGGGCCAAATCTGTTATACAATTTGGGAGAATGGCATTGAAGGACCAGCAAACAGAATTAAGCTTTGATTAGTCTTTTACAGTCTGAATCTGAAAATCTTTGACCGGGAACGGATCATCATCGAGAATTTTGAGTTGAAAGTCTTGACAGTCCGAAAAGAACCAAGTTTTTCTGCATTCTGCTTAGGTTGAGCTGCCTGCCGTGTGAATGGTCTTTGTAAATTTTTATATCCTTTTGAATATAAAGAGTATTTTTCTCGTGGAAAAAAAAAACAGTTTGTTCGACTTTCCAATTTTTATGTGTTCAAATAATCCGTGTAATGTGAGAACCAAATCTAACATAGTATAGCATAATATATTGCAATGAGTACCATATAATGGTGCCTTAATTTTATGATAATGAAACTAAACATTTTAAATTAATCTCACAAAAACCATTTATGATAATGAAACTAAACATCCTAAATTAATCTCACAAAGTATAACAATGAGATTGACAACCAAATCAAACCTGGAGTCGTTTCTATAACTCCAACGCCAATAACGTTGGTGATCGCCCCAAACAATGTCTAATTCTCTTGCAGATAACATGTACCCGATTTTCCTTGTAGATCGCTCCAGCCAAAACAACTATTGTTGTTTCCACAAGAATATGAATTATTAATCAACGGGCGTTATGAAAAATCTGGTTAACCAAAAGGCGCCAGAGAATATAAGGGATATATGAATACCTTCGTTCCTCCGTCTATGAGAATTGAATCGCTGAGACGGAAGTAAAGTTCTTTCTTTGAAGAGAATGCGATGGGCGAGAAGATCAATAAGTACTTTCTACAACATGGACTTGTTAAAATTCAAAGTGATTTGAACATAATAGGTAGTAGATTTAATTGAATTTAATTGGAGAAATCAAACCTCATCTATCTTAAGAATTTGATATGTTAGATCTTCGTCAAATGTGTTATTGTTTAGACATTGAAATATGGAGGGAGAATAAAAAGACTTTGATATCTCAAAGAAACTATGGAAAATAAATTATTATAAATTCAATATGCATGAATATAAACTAATTTCTACTCCATTTGAGTAGAATGTGAAACTTTATATAGATAATGGTACAAAAGAAGTTGATGGCACTCTATACAGATAGTTTGTGGGAAATTTGAACTACTTAACCACAACAAGACTACACATTGCATATTTAGTTAGTATAATTAGTGAATTCATGGCTCGAGCACATGAGAGTCACTATAAAGTTTCCAAAAAAGTACTCTGATATCTAAAGGGAAATCTTCATTATGGTATTGAAATACTAACCATTTGAATGTTGAGTTGATAGGTTATTCAGATTTTAATTAGGCAAGTAATCCAAATGATTGAAAGTATACCATTGGATTTTGATTCACCATAGGATCTAGTATTGTGTCATGGAGCAACAATAAACAACCAATTGTTTCATTATCCTCTACTATATCTAAATACAAAGCACTTTCCACTACTACATGTGAAGCTATATGGCTTAGGTGAATTCTTCGAGACATGGGAGAAAATAAAGAATGGCCTACATCAATTAAAGTATACAATCAAAGTTCAATAAAGTTGGCAAACAATCCAATTTACTTTCCAAAGTCAAAATACATTGAAATCTAATGTCACTTTGTAAGATAAAAGATTAAGATCTATTATCAAGATCAATGGACAAAGTTCACTCATGAATGTAATAATTAGTTATTGTTTGTTAATGCATGATATTAGATTATGGTTTGAGTGTTTGAAATTATCCCCTATATCCCTAGTTTAGAGGGGAATTTTTGATAGCTCATGTTAATTTTTGGCCCATCCATGTTGTCTCCACTTGAGCAATTTTTGATTTCTATGTAAATATTTTCAATATTATATAATTCTTCTGTTTGATGCTAAAATAAAACCAACGTACATATGCGTGTTCTTTGAAAATATTAATCTTTTTCATATTGCAAGGTTTCTCATTTGGAATATGTTGGTGGATGAAGATGACAAGGTCTTAGTTTAGTGAAAAGATAGGTGGTAATATGACCATATATTAACCTTTAAGTGAATCTCGAATTTCACCTGCAAGTTTCTTATTTCTTGGTGTTTTCCATAGGTGTGTTAAGAGTTTTATTGAAACATGTCACAAGAATATAGTCAAATTTTGCATTCCCTGAATTTTCCTCATTTCTTTTTTGATCTATTCAAACCCTAGAATTATAAGAGGCTTAGGGGAATCAATAATAAATGTTACATGCAGAAGTTGAGAGAAAGAAAGAGGGAAATTAAGTCTTAGATCAATTTGAAACTCCGAGGGAGTCCACATGGGGACAAGCCATAGGGAAGGGCAATATTGAAATCAAGAAGATCCATGCAACATGATGTTCCACAATAATGTATAATTTTTCAATTTTAACAAAGGAAATGAAAGAGTGTATAGTGGGTATTCTTAATGACATAGCCATTGAGTTTTGTAAATTGTATGGGGCAATAGTGGACATCTTGTTGTACCCTATCAAAACTTTGGACAAAAGGTTACAAGGAGAAAGCTAAGGTGGTGTTGAAGATTAAAGAAAAAGATGGAAGAAAGTTACTCTACATAGGAATAAATTAGAAGAAAAATCAAGGCTATAAAGGTCCATGTGACAAAAGTTATGAAAACTCAAAGAGTATCAAAGTCAACTGACAACAAGTGTTTCATGATAACTTCATCCCACTAGTAGAAACAATGCCCCAATGAAAGCGAAGTCACTCCATTAGGGAGCACCCAATAACATCACAAACCAACTTCATAGAATCCCTAGTTAATACGAGTCCATTGATATTTATTACGCTTGACATGGTTTCTTGCTATTGTAGTTGTCTCAATCTAGCCTTTGTTTTTAAATCCATTTTTCTTTTTTTTTTAATATATAAATAAAAACCCTTGACACTTTGTAGATATTTTTACACATATACATATTTTTAATAAATAAGAATATATCTTACACCAAAAACCATTTAATGTCTCCAATATCCATAGATAACATGAAAAGACTTTTTCTCATTAATATACAAAATAATGATAGATTCAAACAATAAACATGAATATACAAAGAGAGAATCATTCTTTCCTAGAAGCAATGTCCATGCACATGGAAGGCACATGGAAGAAAGAAGAGAGAAACTTTTGATGTTACAGTTTCAATTTGAAGACTCATTAGTCTTCAAACCATTACCATCAACATGATTGTTGTTGTTTTTATGAATAAAGTTTTGTACTATAGCCGTTAGAGAATCATTTTTTTCTCCATGGGTATTGAGATTACTTTTTGTTTCTTTATACTCTCAGCATGAATATATCTTGTAGCCCATCCTCCTGTAAGAGCATCAGGATACTGAGGATCCATAGAAGAAAAGAAACACTATATGCCTAAAAGGTTACCAAGGATCCTTAGAAGGAAATAAAAATGAAACCTCATTATCATAATTAATTGAGGGACCTCTCCTCTTCCTAAATTTTCCATTTTTAAGACGATTCCCAATTTTCCTGAATTCATTGCTTCTCACATCGATTTTGTTGCATATGCTCTATTTTTCTTTGTTGTTTTTCCACTTTGCTTTGTTTTAGTTTTGTTTTTTATTCATTCGTTGTAACAACATTGTATATTCCTAATTTATGAGATATTTCTTCAGTTTTCTAACACTTCCAAGAATCTAATATTCTGTTCTTGTAGATATTGAGAGCTTCAAGCTGCCCTTCTTATATTCCCCTGAGAATATTTTTATGTGTGAGGATATTTCAACCATTATGAAGAACAAGAACAAATAAATCTTTAACAATGACTCTCTTCACTCTTCACTCTTCAGGAATTGTGGCTTGTGAAACAGAGGAGGTTTCACTTAAACATTTCCTTGGAACTCGAAAAGAAGATGATAAAATTTAATCAACCTGATTTTTTTTTTATCAATATTGAATTAAGGATGGTACAGTTCACCTAATGCATCATGTGGAAGATATTCTAGAAACATGTAAGAGACCGCAAGATCACAACCAGTTACTGTGGTCATGTAATCTCTTATAGTTAGGCCCTAGTTATTGCAGGGAAAAATGCCACCTACAAAAAAGGAAGTTGGAGCTCCATCAATGATCCAAGTGGAAATCAGTGACCACCAACCTATTCCAATGGATCAAAATACAGTTTCCATCTTGACAGTTTTTCTACAGTTTTTTGGGTCCCAAACTTCTGAGGTTGTTTTGAGGCCCTAAATGATGTTTTTATTGACATGGCAACACCCAGTGGCTTTAGAAGGACTATATTGGGTTGTTCAAAATGTGTACTCCTCGACTAGACCTTTTCAACAGGGTACCAAGCACCCCAAATGAAGATCATATAAAAACGTTACACCCTCAGGAAGTTGACATATCAACTACTCCCATCGGGGCCCACATACCTTTTGGCATTTCATCTTCTGGGATTAGGGTTTTGGATGTTTAGAGTTTTCTCATTTATGCTTTCTGTTCAAAATAAATTTAAAGTCTCATTTTAATCATATTCTTACAAATGAGTGTAGTCAACACATCTCTCTCTTCAGAGATAAGCTACCACCATTCTAGCTAGCTTGTGTGCTTTTCATTTTATAGTCTTTTGTAGTTCTAGACAACCATTAATAGAATCTGAGTTTTACTGTATTACTGTGTTTCTTACAATATCTCTGTGTATTTCCTTGTTATATCTCTATTTTATTTCTACCTTCATGTTGTTCTCAAAATAATCCAGATCAATGGTATCATAGTAGTTTGCTCCTTGTCATTCTTAGTGCATGTCCTTGACGAGGTCAGGGTATAGAGAGTTGGGTCTTGATCTTGTTTCTCTTGAGGACAACTTCTCGTGCCCTCTCAAGAANACAAACCTTTTGGCATTTCATCTTCCGGGATTAGGGTTTTGGATGTTTAGAGTTTTCTCATTTATGCTTTCTGTTCAAAATAAATTTGAAGTCTCATTTTAATCATATTCTTACAAATGAGTGTAGTCGACACATCTCTCTCTTCAGAGATAAGCTACCACCATTCTAGCTAGCTTGTGTGCTTTTCATTTTATAGTCTTTTGTAGTTCCAGACAACCATTAATAGAATCTGAGTTTTACTGTATTACTGTGTTTCTTACAATATCTCTTTGTATTTCCTTGTTATATCTCTATTTTATTTATACCTTCATGTTGTTCTCAAAATAATCCGGATCAATGGTATCATAGTAGTTTTCTCCTTGTCATTCTTAGTGCATGTCCTTGACGAGGTCAGGGTATAGAGAGTTGGGTCTTGATCTTGTTTCTCTTGAGGACAACTTCTCATGCCCTCTCAAGAAACCTCCCATGGTGGAAGAAGAAATGGATGATGGTGCAAGATATCCTATCAAACTATTGCTCGAGGAATCCCTTGTGCGATAGGAACAAGATGATGGATAATTTCACCTATATCCTTCGATGGATGCGAACAAAAATAGAGGAACCTTCAACTAGCTGTCACTTTGGAGGTGTGACACACTTTAAGGTACAATTTAACTTTGATATTCCTTTATTTTAAGGCTAGATAGACATCGAAGCTTTGGAAAAATGGTTAAGTCTGCTAGAGGGTTATTTCTCTATACAAAATTTTTCCAACAGTGAAAAAATCACCTTCATGCTCTTTAATTCCCTTCCCCATGTTAGATATTGGTGGGATACTTATTGTGAGAAACATGTCGAAGATGATTTTTCAATTTTTGGTCCAGGACCCACTTGGGTGAACTTTTTTTGATTCCCTCAAGGAGCAATACGACCTTGTTGGAAACTATGATGACTAGTACATGAGATGGATAATTTTTCATCGAGAGAGAGACTAGAAAACATTGTATTACATAAACATCTTCCATACCTTGTGCATAAATATTGGTATTAAAAACTTCGATCCGTACTTGGTTCTGAAGTACCACAATGACCTACACATTTACATCCAAACAGATGTGTAGTTCTTATACATATCCTCACTAGAAGCCCCTTACTGATATGCTTTCAAGATCGAGGAAAAGTTGAAGAAAAAGAATAAGTGATATTTCGGTTCTGCAAACCCATCACAACAAAATCTTTGTAAGGGTGGTCCTAACTCCTAGGGAAAAGGACATAGAAAGGATGTCTAGTCCCAAGACAAATAGTCCAATCCACCACCAAATAAGGGTAGTGGGAATTTGAATAAGGACACTGGAAAGTGGTGCGAGTTCCAAAAAATCCCTTGGAATAATATTGATGAATGTCACTCCAAAGAGTTATTGTTGGCTGAGATGAAATCCTCAGGGTTGGATGTTGACTCAGACTCTGATTCAAAACCAGAAAAGGGAAAACAAATCATTGATGAACAACCTAGTGTCACCATCACTGCCACAAAATTCCAGCCAAAGGAACCAGAAGAGCATGAATAAGGGGAGTGCCTCTTCCACTCACAGATGTTGGTGAAGGGGAACCCACGCCATTTCATTATTGACACTAGTAGCCAAAATAACCCAATCTCAACATAGGTTTTCAATAGGTTGAACTCGACAATGACACCACATCCTCATCCATACACCATTGGTTGGCCCAGTCAGGGATGGGACATTCACGTCATCCAACAATTTTGCTTACACTATGACATCAAACCCTTCAAATATGAGGTATTGTGTGATGTTTCCCCACTTGAATTTTGTGATGTTTTATTAGGAAAACCATATATGTGGAAGCATTATGTTGTTTATGAATTTAGGCCTCATAGTGTCATTATTACTTTGGGAGATCAACTCTACAAGGTACTAGAGGTAGTCCCAACGACTGTAGTCTCTTTGATCTTTATGAAGCAGTGCATAAAGGTGGTCTCTCAGATTGGGAGATTTTTCCTCTTTATGGTTCAGTTGGAAGGTGAACAAAAGGTCACTGCAACCGCAAAAATATTCGCATGGGGTCTCTTTACACAGTAGCAGCAGGTGGACAAGATAGTATAAGAGAACAAAAACATATTTTCCTCACCTAGTCGGGTGCCTTTGCACTATCTGGTAACACAAACAATTGATTTGACACCCAATGCTCCTCTACCTAACGACCCTGTATACAGGAAATATATTATGGAGAATGAAGAAATTGAGTATCATATCCAAGATCTAATTCTGAAGGGCCACATCAAACCAATCTCCTCACCTAGCAGGAGCCTAATTGTTCTAGTACAAAATAAGGATGGGATATAGAAACTTTGTATTGATTACAGAGACCTAAACAAGATCAAGGTCAAGAAGCAATACCCAATCCCCTAGATTGATGATCTTTATGAACTCAAGGGAGACAAGTTTTTCAGTAATATTGATTTGAAATCAGGATACCACCAGGTGCTAATTGAGAAAACTGGTGTATGGAAGACAACCTTCAAGTCTAAAGAAGGTCTCTTCAAGTGGTTGGTCATGCCTTTCGTCTTGACTAATTCCCCGACCACACTCATGCATATGATGGATGATATATTGTGTCCATTCGCAAAATCCTTTGTGGTCATATATCTAGATGACATCCTCATATTTAGAAAAACCTAGGAGGAACATTTGAAGCATATTCACCAGGTCTTGGGCACCCTACGACAAAAAAAGTTATATGCCAATTTAGAAAAGTGTTCCTTCAACATGAAAATAGTCCAATATTTAGGTTACATCATGGATGAACATGGTGTGTGTTGGAGCCGCCTTTGTTTTTTCTAGCCCATCTCGAATTTCATATCTTAATGCTCGAAATCGAAAGATGGTTTTTGTATTTTCCATTTGTGATTTCAAAATCTCTGAAGTCTTATCACGTGAGCGACGATAGTTATTGTACTCTCGAAGTGAGATCTACTTTTCATCAAATATTTCTCCCTCCTTTGTTCTACCTTGGGATTTCGTATGTTGGATACTATAGATCACATATTTCACAAGTCCCGAACAACAAAACGGTGAAATCGTTTTAAAATTTTACCCAGGGTAGTAACGAGAGTAAAATTTTCCTAAATCACGATTAAACATCATTGGGTTTTCACGCCTCGGCATTCACTAAATCCAAAAGTCTTATTGTTGTATCCCCAATAGCTGAAACCATGAAGTCCTTATTTTAGTAACCCTTGTCAAGGTTAAAGGTAAAATCTAAGCCATGGTTAAGTTCTGTTGGCAATTCACCACTTGACGTGTTCTCTTTTAAAAAGCTACACTGTCTAAGCCCCGAGTCGTGAAGTCGCGATAAAGATATGAACATAATTAATTAAACACTTAATCCGATTTTATCCTCCCTTTTAATTAAAATGTATCATCGCGATCTCGCGGTTTCGTGACTCGGCATGCAAACTCCCCGGAAGTTATACCTTCGAAGCTTCGAGTCACGATATGGCGATATAAATAATTACGTAATTAATCAAGCGCCTAATCACAATTACGTTTTCATTAACCAAAGTCAATCATCGCAATTTCAGGTGTTAGAGGTTCAAAGGGTTAAAGCAAAAATTCCCGATACAACGAGTACCGAAAGATTAATTAACTTTGGTAAAATCAGATTAACTAAGCTAAATTAGTATCTTCCGTGCTTTGATGCTTGCACAGTTTACGAGGCAATCTTAATTCTTACTTACGCCAACTGACACTTCGAACCGCCAAAATTTATGGCATTAATTAGAAATAAGGCAAATCAACAAATAAAGATTGGGTTTTTATTGCTAAATTTATTTCTAAACGTGATTTGAACGATCTGTTCTTAAAAAGTACCGAGTTTTCGAATATATAGAGCTGTTATTCGTTATAAAAAATTCATTTCTATATTACGTAGAGCACACTTTCTCAACGAGCTAACTTCTGTATGTATACATATTTTTATCGCAGAAGAGCTAACGAAGGATCTCCCATCATGGCCCCGTGAAAAGCATCTAAAGCCATCATTGAGGTTTCAAGACAAGGTTCGAACAACGTCGCTAATACTTTATCTCGAAGTGTTGACTCTGTCCCGAACTGGTCATTCATTTCTGATGTTCTGCAGGCCGAATTAGTGGATTATTTTGATGATTCCAGTGACAATGAAAAAGACGACATAACCACTAAATATAATATCATCATTCAATCGGGAATGCATAAAGTAGCGGCCAGGCCACGACTGCTCCCCTACTATGATATGGTCTGATGGGCATTAGACCATGTAGACATACCAACCAGAACTATCATCAATGAGCAGAAGGTCACCATCGGGACTTTCAGACCTGAACATCTGCAAGCTATGTACAAGTTGCCCATAGCGTCCGACCTTACATATGATGCCGAATTCTTGGAAAAGTTCAAACAGAAGGAATGTGTGCAGTATGAAAAGACTGTGTCTAGCTTAATAAGAGATTAGGTTTCGCACCCTGCGAAGTTCAGGGCAGACAGTAATGGTATATATTCAATAGCTTCCTTAGAACCACAGTTCAAGTATGTAGCTATGATGACATGCAGATTATACGGGAGAGAGGACACCTCACATTTCTTTCTTCAATGGGTGCCTCTAATACATCAAGTCGTCGAAGGTTGTTCCTTTGACTGGGCGAAAACGCTGTTTGATAGCTTAACCAGTCGGGTTACAGAGTATCAGGCGCAAAAAGAGAGTGGAAAGATTTCTTCATTTTTTATGTCTGCATACATTATGGACGCCGTGTGCTTTCTAACACCATTTGCCTTAATGAGCTAGAGTTGGACTCCAGTAGAGGCCGAGCCCATCCACGTCTATCATTCAAAATTGTGGGAAAATAAAGCGACAGATTTCGTATATGAAATCTTCAACTGGGTGATGGTACCTCTGCATGTCACTATTTTCGGTCACCCGCCACCCAGGATCTCGGACAGTAAAGTGATGAATTTGAGCAGTATAGTTGACTGGTATGTAGAAGCTGAATTCTCATATCTCAGAGTTTTCGGGGCTTCTGTTCCCCTGCATGCATTTCCATTATTTATCCCCGACAAGCTGGCTTGTCATGAAGTTGCTAGACAAACAGTAATCGGTGGCATAAGCAAGGAGCTTAAGGGATACTCAAAGAAGGTATGACCACCTTTTCCTATTCATTTAAATTCATATTCTTTGTTAGATTTCGGGCATGCTAAAGATGACGCAGCAGCCCTGGAAGATCTAAAATTGGTCCTTATTGAATTCAAGAAGCACGATCCGCAAAGGGTTGTGAGTAATCATTTGGCCAGTTGCGGACTCAAGAGATTTGAACACGAAAATTCACCCTCGGATGACATTTTCTGAGGCGCAAGATCTTATGCCAAGATTTTAGCTCAGATAAAAACCTTGGCACCTGAAGAGAGGGCCAATGTTCTAAAATTCCAAGAACATCGACACAGTTGTCTTCCCGCAGTATTACGGGGTGACAATCTAAGTACAGTGGAGGTGAAACAAAAAGATGTCGAAGGCTCCAAAGATGCGACTCCCAGTCAAGAAAAACACTAGGACGGGGAAGAGAAAACTAAGAGCCCGAAAGCAGAGATAAAGACTCCCGACCCGCCAAAGAAGCAGACTCCGGTTACTACTCCGGGGAAATCAGCGAAGCAAATCGGAGATCCTATCGCATTCGTTACTCCCTTGCAGTCAACTCAGGGAAATATTGACGCAGGGTGGATATTAAATGAAGAATTGAGGCCTATAAGGGTGGAAGAGCTCCCTCCAAATGAGTTCTTCTTTGATAAGAAGAGAAAGGCAGTGGTAAAGAGAGAATTCTGTCAGGAAGGGGAATCGACAGCCAAGAAATACAAAGTTTTGACTAATGGGAAGGAGAAGAAGAATGAACAGTTCGCGATAGAAATAGCTGGGACATTAGGGGCATATGCCACAACGAATCAATTTTCAGTCGGGGTTTTGAAAATCCAGCTGAAGCAAAAAAATCGCCTCATCAAAACCCTAGAATCCAGACTAGCCACAACAACGGAGGTTGCCAAAGACCAGGTGAGTGTAGGGATAGAGAAAGCAAGGTTGGCTGATAAAAGTGAGATAGAGCTGCTCAAGACTAAGCTTGAACAAGTAGAGTTGGTGGTTCAGAATGGTCAGATACAAGCGGGCCAGCAAAAAGATTTGATCGAACAGCTACAGGCTAGAGTGGAAATCCCCGAAAGTAAAGTGATAAATATTGGGATGTTCTAGTCCCAAGCGATGGAGATTCGGAGCAGAGTTTCTGTGGCCTAGTAAAATTTACTCACCAAGGTAGAGGTGATTCGGGACAACTGCTTGCTTGTTAATCAAGTTTTGGAAAATTTATCTGTTAGAGAAAGAGAAGCTGGAGCAGCATGGGTCGCCTTTCAAGAGGCGATGATAGCTACAAACAACAGGGAATCAGGAAGTACTCCCAGGTTTACCATTTCGGAGCAGACCAGAGGAAATATTCTATTAAAAGAATGGGAACACAGCATCTCGGAAGGTAAGCTGTAAGCCAAGAGGGTAACAAAATCCTTAGAAGAGGCTTTTAGTTCTATAGATGGTAATCTTCTAGGCATTGATAGCAGAGGTAATGCCGAGGCATTGGTTCAAATGAATATGGAAAAAATCTCACTTGATTTAAATGAAAAAGAGGAAAGAGATTCGACCGAGATCTCACAAGCAACTGTGGTAGACATAGTCCAAATAGATAAATGTATGATTAAACCAAGTGTGTAATTGTGTGCTATCGACATCATAGACAGACAGATTGAAGACAGGTTGCCGCAATTAGCCTGATATTGTTACTCTTTCGAAGCCAATTGTCAAGCAGAACCGTCAAGGCTGATATCTCGGTTGGTGGAAAGGTGTGTCACTTGTATCGAGCGTGTGTGAGGACAAGCTTCTGGCACCAAATAAAGACACGGATAAAGAAATGGAATGATTGCTCTCCTCCTTATCATAACTGAAAATTTTACAACGATTGAGATTCCATCTTATTGTAAAAATGTATAAATATA
>JASDQU010012703.1:37202-52634 GCA_032191745.1 Picea mariana | reverse complement strand
AGTGGGAGATCTTTTACTAGTTTCGGTAGTTATTCTTTGTCCTCCAGCAACTATACCCTGAACCTGACTTTTGAGCTTTTGTTTAAAGCATAGGACTACTATTTTCCGAGGCTTCTGTCTTCTCTGAATACTTTCTGGGCTCTTTGTCTTCCTCAGTGGGTTCCCTCGGTTGATCTACTCCCTTTTTACCTCCTTTCAGTTTCCCCACTTGCTTTGCCTCTCATGGATGGGACCCCCGATCCTGACTGACCTTTTGTTTTTTCCCAGAGGCCTTTTACCCTGTTTTGGAATCTGTATAAGAAGACAATGGAGCCAAAATGCTTAGATCCTACTGCAGGGGGTCAAGGAGATCCTTGGGACCACCCGGAATTCCTAGCTTCGATTGATAACCTTTTCTCTAAACATTTCCGTTTCAAAAACTGATCTGACACGATTCCACCTTTGAACACCAGACCAAAGATCCCACTCTGTTCTGCTAGTCTATCTCATCTGTCTGCTGATCCTGAGATTGGTAATACTGCACCTTCCCTTTTAGAAAGAGTCAGCGCTAGCTCTTCGGATAAACTAAAGAGAAATCATGACGATTTAACACTGTTAGGAATTGGATTCGGGGGGAGAACTTCTCAACCAGGCAACAGGTTCTCGGAACTTCCCCCTTTTCACAAAGCCTCTGGTTTCCAAAAGAGAACACAAAAGGTCTGGAAACCGAAATGAAAACACCCCAAACTGGTTCTTGGAATGGATATAGGCCTATCAGAATCTTGTAATCTAGCTTTGTGCGCTCTGGTAGGACGTTTAGCTTACAAAGAAAAATGTAACCAGAAGATGGAGGACTGGATCACTATTAACTGGAAACCGCTCCTGGGCTACATGCCAAAGCAAAATCTTCTACAAAACGGGTGGCTAGGATTTATTTTCAATTCTCCAGAAGACACTGCTCTGATCCTGGGACGTTTCTGGCCTTTTGATGGGGGAAGTCTCATGCTAAAGCGCTGGAGACTAGGCTTTAACCCAACTTCGGAGTTCTTTAGTCACAGACACATCTGGGTTCTCCTCCCAGGTCTCCCACTGCAACTATGGAACCAGCGTGCTATTGAACACATTGGAGCTTCATTAGGATGGTTCCTAAGGGTAGCCACAACCTCTTTGGAGGCTTCAGACAGAAGAATGGCGAAGATCTATGTGGAAATAGATATTCAGGCTCGACTTCCGGAAATCTTGGAGATAGACTGGCGTAATCATCTTTTCTCACAGCGACTGGACTACCTTGGTATCCCGTTTCGTTGTTCTTTTTGTTGCAGAACCGGTCATCTGAGAAGGGAATGTTCAAAATTTCCCCCACCTGATGTTGATTTAGATCCAGCGGANCAGCCAGCATTGGAGATTCCAGGACAAGATGGAGCCGACACTTATTCAAGTGACACCCTAGTGGGTAAGATCCAAAAATTTTGTCCCTCCCTTTACTGTACCCTCTCAGCTCGGGATAGGCTTTACATTATTGAGCAAGTTGACTTTATTTTGCCACCTGTTCCACCGATCTCCCTACCAGCTCAGTCTGCCTCCTCAACTTTTCCCTCCACTAGACTACCTATCTCACCGAAGCCTTTTGCACCAGTTAACACCAACCCTACTCTTCCCCCATCTTCATCTAATAGAAACTCGGTATCGGTTCCCATTTCAGCCACAGATATATCTCAAGATTCAATCACCCTAGCTGGATACGCAGAGCCGTCCCATTCTACATCCCAACTAGAAAACCTGCTCCAGGAAGATCATCCTACAACCACTCTCCCTTTTGATTCGATACCCTTACAGAGCTATAATGGGAAAACAATAGTCCATCCTTCCTCACTTCCAGCTGACCAACCATCTTCTTCCTTTGTACACCCTTCACCAGTCCTAGATCCCACCTGGTCAAAGGGTATAGGGATTGAACTTTCGCCACTAAAAGCCTGCAGTGCACGAAAAAAGACTCTCACTGGTTTGTCGTCTAATACACCAGACTCTACTACATCGGTTCCAACTTACAAGGCGCTTAGAGATTTAAAAGCCCTTGCCAGAGGGAAATCATGATCTTGTTATCCTTCAATATCAGAGGGGTTGGAGGACCCCTGAAACAAGCCTCCATGCGAAGACTTCTCGAGCAGATTCAACCATCAATCATCTTCTTACAAGAAACTTTGGCAGACGCAGCAGTGGCAAGGGATTTTCTGCATCGGTTCCGTCCGAGCTGGATATCCTACGCAGCAAGCTCAGTGGGGAACTAGGGGGGCCTACTGGCCTCTTGGGACCCAATTTTATTTGACCTTTCCTCTATGCTCAGCCCAGGGGGTATATTACTTTCTGGTTTTTGCTTTGAACTCAACAGACCTATCAACCTGCTCAACGTATATGGCCCCTGTTCTGACCGAAAAGCTTTCTGGAAATGACTTGATGACATTGGCTTATTGGCGGAAAAGAACCTAATACTTGCAGGAGATCTCAATTTAATCACCAGTCCAAAAGAGTTGTGGGGAGCAAAGGCATTGTCCGATCCGTTATCTAGCTTCTTTAACCATATTTTTTACAAAAATGCATTGATAGATATGAAGCCAGCTGAAATTCTGCCTACCTGGAGGAACGGACGTCAGGGATCTGCAAGTATTGCAAAAAGACTCGACCGAGTACTTATCGCCGAGGAACTTCTTCTGCCTTCCATATGCAGCCGCGCTTGGTTAAAATTACCCTTCCTGTCAGACCATGTACCAATCTGTTTACAGATGGGTGAAGGACGTTTTGGTACTGGAAAGCCTTTCAAGTTTAATCATCTTTGGTTGAGGGAGTCCTCTTTTAATACTATGGTAAAGGTAGTTTGATCGGACAGTACCCTCTTGATACCTGAAGATGCACAAGGGAACCTGATCAGAAAGCTATCAACACTAAAAAATCAGACGATACTATGGTTAAGGAATAAAAAGAAAAGAGAACAGGCCGAGATACTTAGTATAGAACTGGAGCTGGAACTTTATCAAAAACAAAAGCTACAGAATACCAGTCGTATGGATCTGGATTATAGAATTTTCTGCCTGGAAGAAGCCCAAAAAAAACTCCTTAGAGATGATGAGGAAAGATGGCGATTGAAGAGCCGTCTTCTCTGGTTGGCTGGAGGTGACAAAAACACAAGTTTCTTTCATCGAATAGCTAGCACTCGGCGATCAAAAAAGTATCTCTGGGATATTGAGGATGAAAATGGCATTTTACACCACTCACAGGAAGAGCTCAAAACAACGACCTACATCCATTATAAATATTTTTACAAGGCAGTACCAGATCCTTCTCTAGTTGCCCAGACAGATTTAGCAGGCCTGTTCCCAAAATTGGTCACAGCTGAGGAAGCCTTAATTTTAGAATCCCTCTGTACAAAGGAGGAACTGCTAGAAGTTTTAAAAGGTTTTAAGAAGGAGAAAAGCCCTGGTCCTGATGGCTGGTCGGTTGAACTTTTCCTTCACTTCTTCGATCTTATTGGACAGGACCTTCTGGAAGTTGTCGAGGATGCGAGAAGCAGAGGGAAAGTAAATTCCCAGCTAAACAACACTTTCTTAGTACTGATTCCAAAATCAAATCTCCCCAGACAGTTTATTGATTTTCGTCCTATTTCTCTCTGTAATCTCTGTTACAAATTAATCACAAAACTCATTGCCAGAAGAATTTGGCCCTTTCTCTCAAGGACTCTTTCAGAAGAACAGCTTGGCTTCCTAAAAGGAAGACAGATTCTTGATGCCGTTGGAGTTGCTCAAGAATGCATTCACACCATAAAGACAAAGAAGCAAAAGGCCATTCTTCTTAAGATGGACCTCAAAAAGGCTTTCGATTGTGTCAACTGGAACTTTCTGCACCTCATCCTCATACAGAGCGGCTTAGGCATCATTACAACGAACTGGATTATGGGCTGTATCTCCTCGACCACCATGGCTGTCCTGATCAATGGGGAAGCAACTAAGACTTTTCACTGTGGGAGAGGGCTCCGTCAGGGATGCCCACTCTCACCACTACTCTTCATTTTCATCTTGGAAGGACTAAGTATTCTTCTCAAGAACAAACAAGCAGAAGGGCATTTGAAAGGGATAAAAATCGTGGGTCTGACTTATATACTGCATATCTTTTTCGTTGACGATGTGCTGATCATGTCAAATGCAAATATCGCTGAATGGACCACCATTCATTCTTTACTAATTTCCTTTTGTGATGTTTCAGGTTTAGAAATCAATCTCCACAAATCGATATTCCTCGTTTCAAATGTCCATGAACCTCTGCTTTCCGATTTAAAAGAGTTGTTTGGTATTTCATCATTGGAGCTATCAAAGGGTTTTTCATATTTAGGCCACTTCTTAAAATCTGACTGCTACACAAAACATGACTGGAACTGGCTAATTAAAAAATTTGAAGGCAGAATTCTAAACTGGCATAACAGATTCCTCTCTATGGGAGGAAGATATGTACTAATAAAGGCTGTTCTGGAAAGCTTCCCGGTCTTTTGGATGTCTTTAGCCCATATTCCAGCCTCTATTTTGACCACTCTTCGTCAACTCATCTTCTCCTTCCTTTGGACAGGCAGTAAAAAGAACAAGGGCTTTCATCTCAGCAAATGGGAGGTTTTATCAAAACCCAAGATGATGGGAGGTTGGGGCCTCAAAAATTTGCCTCTTTTTTACAAAGCGCTCACGGCAAACACTATGTGGAGAATTTTAATGAAACCGGGCCTATGGAATAGAGTTATCACTGCAAAATATCTCCATCATATCCCAGTTCACCTATGGATCAGATTCGCCTCTGACAGCCCTTCAAAAGGCTCTCGAACCTGGAAAAATCTCTTATCAACCATTCCGATTCTATTACAGTGGATCTCGTGGAATCCGGGTAATGGTTGCTTAATAGAAGTGGGCAGAGATAGCTTCTTGGGCTTGGGGAGAAAAGTCCTACTCTCTCCTTCTCTCCTAGCGCACTTACAAGCCAAAGGTCTCATTTTCTTGAATCAATTCTGCCATCAAAACTCAGAGGGATCGTTGGGTAACTCTTGGCACAATGGATCGGATCTTCTACTTGATCTTGAGCATTTATCTGAATGGAACGACTACATCCAGATTATAATAGAATCGGGCTTGAGACTACAAGAGAAATCATACTCCATTATATGGATAGGAGGAGATGGCTCGGGCCAGCTCAATGCAAAAAATGTCTATCTAGCATTGGCAACAACTCGCTGGAAACCACTAAAAGCCAAATGGAGACACAGAATTTGGAAGGAGGACTGCCCTATGAAACTCAAACTTTTTGCGTGGCTCCTGATCGAAAACAAATTATTAATGTGGGAAAAGCTGCAAGCTCGCGGCTGAGAGGGCCTGAACCATTGTATTCTCTGCAAATCTGCCAGTGAATCCGCGCTCCATGTCTTCCTTCACTGTTCCTTCATTCAAGCGATCTGGTCAAACCTAGCTTCTGCGCTGAAGATCAACTCTCCTTGGACAGGTTCCAACATTCAAGATTGTTTTCGTATCTGGTTTAAGGATAATAGCACACATAAATTGCTTCCCGTCCACCTCTACTGGCAGGTTTGGAAGGCTAGAGACAAAGCAATTTTTCAAGACAGGTCTCCGTCCTTTTTTAGAATATCAAACCACTTTCTTGCCGAAGCCTCTACCTCTAGTTTGATTGTAAAGGCGTCGCCCTCCATTCGACACTCTTTTGTTATTCCCACTGACAGGACAATGGCCTGGTTCGATGGAGCCTCGCAACAAGGAGGGGATCTTTATGGAGCTGGGGGGAAAATTGTTCTAAACCCTCACACCAGCATTCGATGGACCTTGAACTGCAGACAAGGAACAAACACGAAGGCTGAACTTTTAGGTGCTTGGGCATCTCTTGTCCTGGCAAGACGTTACACCGAAGAGTTGTTACTGCTTGGAGACTCAAAACTTGCTATTGACTGGTTAAATGGCCTTGCTGATTTCCAGGTAGCAGTCCTTGGATGTTGGAAAGAGAGAACCAAGGAAGCAGCCCTGCTGTTTAAAAATCTTTCTTTCCAACACATTTTTCGAGAAGAAAACAATGAGGTGGATTCCCTCTCAAAAATTGCTTTGAATCTTCCATCGGGCCAAATATGATATACAATTTGGGAAAATGGCATTGAAGGACCAGAAAACAAAATAAAGCTTTGATTAGTCTTTTACAGCCTGAATCTGAAAATCTTTGATCGGGAGCAGATCATCATGGAGAATTTTGAGTGGAAAGTCCTGACAGTCCGAAAAGAACCAAGTTTTTCTGCATTTTGCCTAGGTTGAGCAGCCTGCCGTGTGAACGGTCTTTGTAAATTTTTTATATCCTTTTGAATATAAAAGAGTATTTTTCTCGTGGAAAAAGATACTTTGTCGTTGCAATTGTGTATATGTATTATTAATTTCCACGATGATTTACTATCTATTGCACGATGGTAATGTGAAACTCGAATTCCTTTCTCCACATTAATTCTCAAATATGTTTTCAATAGAATATAGTTAGCCTTCGTCGTGGGTTCGTTGGGTGCAGTTATATCTGTTGGTAATTACAATAGGTTGGTGCAATGGTTGTATAAGATCTTTTCTTTCCATGTATTATTATTTGGTGTTTAGCTTGGTTGTGACCTTAAAAATAGATTATTATGATTATTGTTTGCATATAAAGTATAAAATTGGCAAGTCATTCAACAAAGAAAACCACTTTTAATGTGCATCATGGATATTTAATTATTAATTGTTAATTTTCCACGCCAAACTCTTAATTACTATAGTTATTATCCGAAACCATATTATTCCTAAAAAATTGAACTGTGAATTTACATCAATTGTTGCAAAAAACTTTATTATTTCTAATTCTACATTATCTAAACGTCTAGATTACAATTTATGCTTTTACTAATTGAAAATAAATATAGTATGGTTTTACAATTGCAAGTAAATATCATTATGATAATGGAGGAGATTCGAGGCCACGATCTCCCAACGTTAGGATGTGGATCTATGTGATTGGAGCTTTGGGTGAAGAGCCAACCCAATGCCTAGATGGCCTAGGTTCGGGTAGGAGGGTAGGGGTTAGACTAGGGTTTATTACCTTTTGGGGCTGACTTGGAAGCTCCTAGGGTTTATGGAGGTAACTAATGTGAACCCTGATGATGACCCGATTGAAATCAATGGTGGAACCAGGAGTACTTGTTCAGATCTGACGAGGCTTACAGAGAAGAGTTAAGACTGTACCGTAATTCTTTAATAGCAGATGATGTGAGAGATGGTAAGGCGGGTCTGAGCTAGAGGACCGTTCTCTTCTTGGGATAGGTGGTGACTGTGTGAGTGGATCTATGGAAAAGAAAGCGATTGAAATCATTAATGACATTTTTGCTCGGGAAGCGGAAAAGGGAGGGGAAACGTGTGCATTAACGACCCATCCACCGCCACTAACCTCATCGGAGGGTTTGGAGGGAGAGCTTGGCTGTAAGGTAGTCGAGGAGAAAGTCTCGACAACTATTGTTACAGAGTAGGAGGTGGTGCATGAGGATTTAGCCATAGATGTTGGGAGAAGACTTCCTGACAGGAATGGTTTAAACAGTTCTGGGAAGGTAGTGGCAGAAGTAAGGAGAGGCAGAAACTGTCGGGACACTGTGGGAGGCTGCGGTAAAGAGGCGAAGGAGGCGATGGGGAAGAAGACTATAGATTTAGATGATTTGAGCAAAGGGTTTAATAGAAGTAAGGGGGAGGCTTGTGTACGAACGGGTCTAAAATCTTGGAGGGTGAAAAAAAAAACCACAGTAACCCTCGGCTGAGATATTGGGATGCAGGAAGCGAGAGCCTATACTGCACGAGGGTTGGCTGGCATATTTGGTTATTGGGCGTTGGCAACCCGAGATATACATAGTTGGGTAGTTGATAATTGGGGTCCATTTATGGGATATCTGTCGGAGGTGTTTATATTGACCAGAGGTTGGTACTGTTTTCTGTTTAATTCGTCGAAGGATGTGGAGGTGGTATTGAAATCGGTATGGTTGGTGGATCAGGGAAGTCTAATGTTAAAGCATTGGCACTGTGCCTTCAAGCCGGAGAAGGAGCACATCCACTACAGACACCTGTGGGTTTTGTTTCTTGGGTGCCCGCTTGTAATCTGAATCTTGGATGCTTTTAAGGAGATTGGGAATGCTATCAAAAAATTCCTTTATGTTGATTCAAAGCTATTGATAGGGTCAGATAGGAGGATGGGAAAACTGTTGGTGGAATTTGATCTAAATGGTGTTCTACCGGACGAAATAGATATTGTATGGCATGGGAACGTGATACAACAGAGACTGGATTATTTGGGGGTTCCTTTCAGGTGTGCATTATGCAAGGAAAGAGGGCACCTGCGATACCAATGCAATGGGCTCAGAGTGAAAGAGATTCTAGAATGGGATGTTGAGGATGGTAAAAATGAATTGTCTATACAACTTGCAACAACAGACTCATATCTTGAAGATTTGACAATTTCCATGTTATCTATGGTCTCAGATAGCGACACTGGGATTGGTAAGTCGAACCTACTGTGTTCTAATTTTATTTCTACGTTATCTGTTAGTGATATTATTTGGAGGAAATATTTATGGAAGGAGGCTTCCTTTTTAGAGAATGATTCCAAGGAGAGGCTAGGGGCTATATGGAATCCTGATTGTGAAGATATTATGAAGAAGATAAGGGAACTATGTGGGGAGGGAGATCGGGTAGAATCCTTAGAAGCACCTTTCAGGAATGGTAGGGTGTAGGAAGTACTGTGGGAGGGGGGATCTTTGCTCATTTGGTGGTGATTGGGACTCATAAAAGTGCATTGGTGGAGGGGGGGGCTACCAGGCTTGGAGGTTTTTATAATTGTGTGGGTGAGGGATGTCCTACTGAGGAGAGGGTTAGTGTAACTACTGAGGTTGTGGAAGATAGGTCCATGTTACATTTTGGGCAGCCAGATGGGTTCTTTGGGGGGGAGGGTAAATCTATTAATTCTTTACTGACTTTGAACTTGGAGCCCAGGACTGTTGGGATTGTAGGGAGTTTGGCTTGCATTTTGTCTTCTTTGGAAAACCCTATAGAAAAGCCTCCTGTGGGATTGGAGGGGAGGGCTGAGCCTTCTTGGGTAAATATACATGATGCTTTTCTAAATGGAGCTGGCGTAGAATCTGCAGACTCACAGAGTGTTAACTGTATGAAGGCCCCAAATGTACTCTCTAAGATAGATGAAACGTTAATTAATTTTATACCTTCCTATAGAGATATCCTTACCTGGTCACCTTTGTCGATTTATGCTGAGGGGGAACCTGTACCAAAGAATTTAGAAAATCTTGGGAAGGGTGAGATTGGAAGGTGTGAGTTTGCTCACACTTCGGTGGGAGAAGTTGCGATGTTGAAGGCAACGGTTCGTGGAGGCCTAGTGAAATATTTTTCCCCGCTTAAAACTAGAAGTGCGAGGAAGTTAAGGAAAGAGAAGGAGAATTGTGCTACTACCAGTGTAACGATGATTGATGGACCTAGGGAACTTAGAGGTTAGAAATTCCTGGCAAGGGTTAGAAAATGATTGTTGCAACTCTAAATGTTATTGGAGTGGGGGGCACTTTGAATTTTTTAGCCCTCAAAAGGTTCTTAGAGTCAGCAAAACCAGATGTTTTGTTGATCCAAGAAACTATGGACTGTGAAGCAAAAGCGAGAGAAATTTTTGTGAAGTTACTTCCTACTTGGTATTTCTGTGGAGTGGATTGTTTAGGACTTTCAGGTGGAATTTTAACTGCCTGGAATCCAAGAAAATCTGATTTTTATGCTTTTTTGAGCCCTGCAGGGATTTTGCTGGATGGAGTAGTTAAAGATTTAAATAAAAGACTAAATTTGATAAATTGCTATGGACCTTATTTTGACATAGAGGTATTTTGGGATATTATTAAAAGGAATGGGCTTCTCAAGGAACAAAATTTGATATTGGGGGGCGACCTAAACTTTACTAACTCAAACAGAGAAATGTGGGGATCCCATGCTAGAGTTGATCCCTTACAACTATATTTTATCCAACTGATACAAGTTGAGGGACTAGTGGATGTTGAACCTTTAAAACTACTCCCTACTTGGCGAAATGGCAGAGGAGGTCAGGATTACATTGCTAAGAGATTGGACCAATTTTTTATTTCAGAGGATCTAGTGATGTCAGGGATCATATACAAAACTTGGGTATGTAATTCAACGATTTCTGATCATATGCCTGTGATTCTCCATTTGGAAAAAGAATTAGGAAAGGTTTGCTACACTTTTAAATTTAACTATGTTTGTCTTTAGGAACCAGAATTTGTAAATTTAGTGAGAGCAAATTGGAATGGTCTATTGGGAAATGAGATCTTAAATCCTATGGATGCATTGGTTAAAAAGATAAAGTTACTTAAGTCTTTGGTGCTAAACTGGGAAAGAAAGAAAAAACTAGAAGCAAAGGAAGAATTGGTAAAGATTGAAATGGATTTGGATATATGTACACTAATTTTCCAGAGGGTTTCGAGAAGGAGGAAGACAAAGTGTTGGTACTAGAAAAAGAAAAAAGGAAAATGGTCCTATTGAGACAGGAGGAGGAGACCTGGAGGCAAAAGAGTAGGTTAAATTGGTTAGCTTCAAACGACAATAATACTAAGTTCTTTCATGCCTATGACAACTCTAGAAAGTAGATCAATACCATCTGGTACATTACCAAGGAAGATGGAACTGTGATCACTTGTAATCAACGTCTACAAAAGGAAGCAGTTGGATTTTTCCAAAATATATTCAAGGCACAAGAGAATCTCTCTATTTTTGATCAGTTAGTAGTTTTAAGGAATTATCCTAGAATGTTCTTAGAGGAAGAAGGGCACAAAGTGGTTGAACTAATAACTTTAGCAGAAATATTGTCAACACTAAAAGGCTTTAGTGCTTCAAAAAGTCCTGGGTTGGATGGCTGGACCGTAGAATTTTTTCTGGCTTTTTTTTATTTAATGGGAAATGATATTTTGGAGATGGTTGAAGAGACCAGGAGGAAAGGTAGGGTTAATGGAGCTTTGAATGCTACCTTCCTTGCTCTTGTACCTAAGAGTGATAAACCAGAGTCCTTTGGGGGGTATAGACCTACTGCTTTATGTAATTTGGTGTATAAGATCATAACCAAAATTATTGCTTCTAGAAAAAAATCTTGTCTGTCTTTTGGAATTTCTAAGGAACAATTTGGCTTTCTTGAGGAAAGACAAATAACTGATGCCATAGGTGTAGTACAAGAAGTCTTACACAATATCAAGGTAAAAAATATCAAAGCCCTGGTCCTAAAACTGGATTTGATAAAGGCATATGATAGAGTGGACTGGGGGTTTCTAAGGCTATAGGTGGGATTGAGTTTAGAAGCTACGGACTGGATTTTAGGGTGTGTGACTTCTGCAATTTTTTTTGTGTTGATTAATAGTAGGCCCACCAGTTTCTTTAAGAGTACAAGGGGATTAAGCCAAGGGTGCCCCTTATCTCCTTTACTTTTTCTACTTGTTGTAGAAGGGTTAATAAGAGCCATACATGAGCAAGTTAGGGATAATAAATTAGAAGGAGTCTATGTGGAAAGAGGATTAAGAATTACCCATTTGATGTTTGTGGATGATGTTATTCTTTTTTGGAGTGGAAACATTACTGAATGGGAAGTTTTTGAGGAAGTTCTGGATTTATTTTTCCAGGTGACAGGGATGGCTTTCATCCCACAAAAGTCATAATTTCTGAAGCAGGTTGGAAAGCTGAGGATCTTGCTCTGTTGAAGGGGTTATTTCCCTTTGAAGTAAAACCAGTAGATGTTGGTTTTAAGTATCTTGGGTGTTTTTTAAAACCATATTGCTACACTAAGGTTGACTGGAGAAATTTTTTGATAAAAGAATATCAAACTGGAGTCATAGATGTCTTACTTTAGGGAGAAGGGTTACACTTGTTAAAGATGTTCTCGAAAGCATACATGTGTATTGGCTTTCTCTGGCGAAGATTCCAAAAGGCAATCTAAACAATATCATAAGGAGAATGTTTAGTTTCTTGTGGACTGGTAAAAAACTAAAAGAAGGAATGCATTTGATCAATTGGAAAAAAATTGCAAAACCAAAAAAGGATGGTGGATGGGGTATTAAAAATATTTTTTCTTTTGGAAAATCCTTGGCAGCAAAAARCTTGTGGAGGTGTCTTATGGTGCCTGAAATTTGGCATGAGGTGATACTTAAAAAATATATTAAGAAGAAAATTGTTATTGAGTGGCTCAGGGAAGGAAAGAAAAATTGGAATGGAATTTCAAATATYTGAAGAGCACTTACCTCTTCAATAWATATCTTAACTGATTGGTTGGTGTGGAAACCKKRAAATGGGAGGGATATTATAATTGGATTTGATYYAATGGTTGAGTCTMATACTTACTACAAACTGTCAAGGAATCTCATTTCTGATTTGAAGGCATAAGGCATTGAATTCCTTGCACAAGMTGGGACAAATGACCTGGAGAACACAAGTCATACAAGTTGGAAAAAGGCTGATATTTTGGGGCTGGTTGGAGAACAAAAAGAGGAATAGAATAATTTTATAAAGGGGCTAGTAGKATTGGGGTTTGATCTAAATAGTGATAAAGATACCTTATTATGGTCTTGGGATACAAAAGGTGGACAAGTGAATGCAAAACAAGCTTATGAATTCCAAATGATGGAGAATGTGGAGGTAGAACTAAATTACTGGCATGTTGAACTCTGGACTTGGCAGCTCCCACTAAAATTCAAACTTTTTATCTGGTTAATGCTTGAACAAAGAATTCTTACTTGGGAGATTCTGGTCAAAAGATGCATCTCTGGGCCTAGCATATGTGTTTTGTGTGGGAAGGGTGAGGAAAACTGTGTATCATCTCTTTTTGGATTGTAGTTTTACCAAAGACATTTGGTTTACAATTATAAAGGACTTAAAACTAACAAATAATTGGGAAGGAGGACAGATTGTTGAATGTTTACAAAATTGGATCAGGAAGGAATTAAGTTGGAAAGAAATCCCATGTTTTATTTGCTGGGAGGTTTGGAAGCACAAGAATCTGGTTATCTTTGAAGATCATTCATCGAATCTGATCAGAGTTTGTAACAATATTTTACAGAACTTGGGAGAACTAAAAAGTCCAAAATCTCCTAAGCTTAGTAGGGTTGATAGGCCTCCATTACTTGATTGGGATCTGGCAGTAGGGTTTTTTGATGGTGCCACACAAGACAAGGGTGCTAAATGTGGGGCCAGAGTTGTTTTGAAATGTCCAGCTAAGGGCACTTTCATACTTAAGATGAATTGTGGTAGAGGAACTAATGCTAGGGGTGAAATCTTAGCCTTGTGGTGCATCTTATTTGTTGCTTGCTATAAAAAGGTAAAAAGGTTACAATTGGTGGGTGACTCAAAAGTTATTATTGATTGGTTTGCTAATGAAAACAATCTACAGGTGGTCTCTCTTTAGCCTTGGATGACAAAAGTTCGTGTGCTGAGCGGGAGATTTCAACAGCTCAAAGCTCAACATATATATATAGAGATTATAACAAGGAAGCTTACCAACTCTCTAAATAAGCTCTGTTAATAGATGAGGATGAATTATATGTTGCAGGGGGTACTAAAGAAGGCTCATAAATTTTTGAAATACTAGTCATCAGTTAAAAGGTCCTAGATGCAAGGGTGATGAAATTGGTTTTTTGTAATGTAACTAGAAAAGTAAAAATAGAGGTTATATTCCAGAGTATGTACCTAAATGTTTTATTCTTTTTTGGAGTAAAATGTATTTTTGCTCAGATCTTATATATCTATAGTCCTGTTAAAAAAGAAACTGAAAATATTGTTTCTGAAGACAATTTTTGCAAAAAAATATTTATATTTACTAATATAATCTTTTTTTCCTACTAAGAAAAAAAAAATGCAAATAAATATAGTATGTTTTTACAATTGCAAGTAAATATATTGTTCAATGTAGTCTAAAGCCTTACATTTTTTTCACAAATAGAAAAATAAAAATTTAATTTCACATTTTAAATGGTTTTTTTTTCATTCATAAAATTTTAAATTAAAAAAATTAAAGCAACCTCATAAATTTTAAATATAAGAACAAATATAAAATTGAAAAATAATTATAAACGGATAAAAGTGGTTATTCATCCCATTTTTTTTTTTTATATAATTTAGATTTAGTAAAAATTATATATTGTTATATCATCGAGTTTATTTTTATTATATATTGAATTGGCATCATACATTGTTCTCTTATATATTGAATTTGGATCATAATAAAGTTTTTTTTTAAAAGACTAAGTTCTTGTTCTTGTTTTGAAGATTGGAAAAGATTAAATTGACCTATTTTTTTTATTTTATATTAAATATATTTTATTTGCATCATATTTTAAGGATTGAAAATTAAGTTTTTATTCATTCATAAATATAATTAAATTTTTAATATAAATGAATAAATTTATTTACAATAAAAAAATATGAATTTATTTAAAATAAAATTGGCCAATTGATTTACCGATTTAATATATGTTTGTTTTTATTATACTATAGTATTTGAAAATTGATTTAGAAATTCAAAACTTGTATATATTTACTTATTTATTTTTTAACAGAAACTATTAATATTGTATTTATAAAATATTAATGGCCTTCAGAAAGAAGTACATAGCAAAAAGATCCTAAGTTTAATACTAGAACTTACCGTATGGGATTCCAAGTTCACTTGCCTATATTTCCATTTATCTGATTTGGCCTAATAATTGACAAAAGCAACACATGATGTTTTTTTCTTCTTTCTAACTACCGTCCAAACTTCTCGGCCTCATATTCCCAACTTGAAAGATATGGGGAGCTGGGGAGAACCTTGCTTTCTATTCTCGTATCAAGAGTATTTGAAGCCTTAATGCTTTGTATTCCTAGAGAAAGAAAATTTGAAGCCTTACTCTTCGATTGAGGAACGAGATTTGAATGATTCAGAGATGTCTCTTGAGTAGACACGCCTTTGGAATGGGGCATTTGATCTACATATATGGAAGAATCATGGCTCAAAGAATCTGGGTCTGGAGAAGATTTCCGACTATTTTTTATAATTAGTTGATGATCTTCATTGGAGCCATCCCACCAGGTTGATTTACGTTTTTGCTTCCCAACCTTCATATTTCCCTTAGTGCATTGAGTTGATATGTGCCCCGTTTCAAAACAAGCCCTACTTCGTGGGGAGATTCTTTCATAGTCCATCTTTTGGGCCAAGAAGTAGTTTTTGCAGCCCAAAATAATTTATACTGGAAACCCTTTACTAAAATCCATTTCCACACAAATCTTGGCATATTAGGTGATGCTATGAATTATAGTTTCTTTACTTGCAAAATTAAACTTCCCTAAT
>JASDQU010012702.1:140343-150481 GCA_032191745.1 Picea mariana | reverse complement strand
TTCAATCCTTTCTGGTTGACACCCCTTTAAAGTCTCATTTATGGCCTCCAAAGAGCGCATAATGAGAGCTAATTTAGGTGATGGTGGTGGTGGTGTTGGTGGTGTCTGCGTCGATGCCCCACTGCCTCAATTTCCTTGAGTCCTAACCATCCTGTATAATTGAACCCGCATCGACCAAAAGTTTGTCAAGGTGGCTCTAGGACAATTCACATTAGCGCAACTTAAACTAGAAAACAGGGTAGGTGTAAGTTTTTTTTTACTTGTCTGTAAACAGACGTTACTCTCTTTAGGGGAAGTGGCTAGGTCAGGGTCGAAATCCTCTAAGCTTGATGTTTTCGTCTAAGAAAACTAATGACTCTCTCCCATGTGATAAACACATTTAACCTATCATTACTATCATGGTGCAGTGGTGTACAGTCTTTGGTGAAAGCTATATACTCAATGGATAGGTCGCCGGTTCAAAACCCGTCCACTCCAACAAAATTTAATCTAATCCAAAATAATTTTTATTCGAATCATAATGTTATGTTAATTGGTTAATGGACCATTTTTAAAGATTTACGTTGGTGGGGAGGTCGTCGGTTCAATTCATGTCCTTTCAACAATATTTAATCCATTAATCAATATTATTAATGCTTTCTAATAAAGTTAAAATTTGAAATTAATTATTTAAAATAAATAATAAAAAAAAATTAAAATTGGAATTAATCATTCTAAAATTTAAAATTTAAACAACCTCAAAAATGTTTTAAATTATTAAAACCCAATTTAAAGTAATTAAAATACAATTTTAATAATTTAAAGCAATTAAAACAAAATAAAATAAATAACATAAAAAAAAAATCATAGTAAAAAAAAAAACTCAAGGCAGCAGTGGGTCCTCGCATGAGGTCCACTTGGCCCCTCCCTCTTTTCCCTCTTGTTCAACATTTAATTAAATAATAGATGATAACAACTATTAAAACACTAAAAAACCCTAATCGCCAAGGTTTTCCCTACTTTAGCCACTCCGCACATGGCCTTCTCTCATGGCTTCTCGGGCGTTTGATGGCTCATGGTTTGGGTGATAGCACTATAATGTGATGCATTTAGTGTTGTATCACCCCTTTGTGGGCTCCTCCTTCATGGCTTGGAACTGGTTTTGGCCGCTAGGCTTGTGAGTTTTTGTTTTAAAAAGGGTTTGAGGGTAATAGGCCCTATATTAGCCTGCGATTCTTTTCTTTTTGTTTGCTTGGTCCTTGGTCTCGATGCTTGTTGTCTTTGGCCGAGTGGTTAAGGTGTGTTCCTTGTTTGGGATGTCTTGTGACTTGATATGTGTTGCCAACTCATCCGTTGAGGTTTTTTTTTTTATCATCAGATGAAATAATGTGCGACATAGTCGTGCCCTTGTGGGCTCTCCTTGGTGGCTGTGTGTGCTCAGTGGATATGGGTATGGATGCGTCGTGCGCAATATATTCTCTTGTAGGGATCCATGGGTAGGATTTTGAACTTGGTGGTTGAATCGAAAATCAAAAACTCGATGTCTTGTATGAGCTATGGATGCGCAGTGCATGGCCTTGGCTTCTTGTGGACTCTCCCAATTGCATCTTTGTGATTTGTTTGTTGTCTACCAGTTGCAGGTTGAAAACCCATGAGCCCACACTTTATTTTTTTTTAATTTNGGGATCCATGGGTAGGATTTTGAACTTGGTGGTTGAATTGAAAATCAAAAACTCGATGTCTTGTATGAGCTATGGATGCGCAGTGCATGGCCTTGGCTTCTTGTGGACTCTCCCAATGGCATCTTTGTGATTTGTTTGTTGTCTACCAGTTGCAGGTTGAAAACCCATGAGCCCACACTTTATTTTTTTTTTAATTTTCGGCTAGGCATGTGTAGTGCAACGACCACGGCTTGGCATTATCCTACTGGCTGCTGGACATGTGGTGGAAATGAAATGCCCCTTGTGGGCTTCTTGTTCACTGGTTTGATGCTTGTGCACTAGTTTGGGCAGATAACAGGCCCCCTTTGATGGCTTAATGCTTGGGCGCTTGTTCTCGGTTCAATGATATTTCCCCTTAAGGTATTTCTCCTTGGCGCTTGGTGTTGATCCCATATGCTGTCATATGAACTTATCCTTAGGCTTTAGTGGATGAATTGGATATGGGCATTTTCATCGCTTTGATTGTTGCGCTTGGCTTGTGGACTTAGACCTCAGTTCTATGTGTTGAGGAAGGTGCTCAACTTGATAGCTTGTGGATTAATTGGATATGCATAGTGCATGGGACTTTTTCCCCTCCTCTTCGATGGCTTATCTTGGTGCTTGGCACTTGTGCATTGGGATTTAACCATAGGTTGTGGCTTGAATTAGTAGGGATGTGAGAGAAAGGCTACCACTTGCGTTTGGGTGAAGAGTGGCTAAAGAGACTTCTCAATTTTTTGGGAAACAGTTGAATGGGGCATCCCTGTGCCAAATGAAAGTAAACAAACTATTTATGATTGGTTTGATGCTCTACTGGAGTATTTATCAGCAAGCTCATATTCATAGCATAGATGGTTTGAAGATGGGAAAATGGTTAGGGAATGTTATTGAACCAAAGGATTTGATTGATAGGTTTGGATGTGATGTTGTTAGATATTTCTTTTTGAGAGAGGTTGAATTTGGTAATGACAGGGACTACTCCAAGGAACGATTTACAAATATTGTTAATGCCCACCTTGCTAACACAATCGGAAACCTTCTTAACCAAACTCTTGGTTTGTTGAAAATATATTTCCAATCTACTCTAACAATTGATTTTAACTCAAGTATGGAGTATAACCCATTCAAAGAACATGTTATGGAGTTGGTGGAGAAAGCACATCTCGATTATATGAATCTTTCATTCAATTCAGCATGTGCAGTTGTTATAGATATTGCTAATGCTAGCAATGTATATCTGGATGAGCATACTCCGTGGTATCTTTTCAAGAAAGGGGACTCTAGTGTAGAAGAGGTTGCAAAGGACCTAGTGGCATGTTAGCTAGTATTTATCTTGTAGGAATTTTGAAGGAAACTGCAATCGAATTATCAGAGAATCTTCAGGTGATCTCATAAAATAAGTATGTTGCTTGCTATTATGTGACTGTATTATATGTACAGGGATTCCCCTTTTTTTTTTGGTTTTAGGTTATTGATATCCGGTCATTGATGATAGGAAGGAGGGTTTCCATAACATCTTGCTATAATAGGGGCCTCTTTGCATTGATCAAGTTTCCTGGGCCTTACTATCCCTATTGGGGATGCATATTTCTTCCACACTTTGTGAATGGTGGGTTGTGGAGAACACTTCAGTTTGTACACATCTGGTATAAAAGTCAATTCAAGACCGCAGAAGAAGAAACCAAACTTGGGACAAATTTTGAATAAGAAAAATAGGTTAAGCACAGGAAAAGGGCCTTGGGACTTTATCTCTTTGCTTAAGTAATTATTTCGTGTTATTTGTATTAATTTTGTATTTTGTATTCTTTTTTTCAAGGGTAGAATTGATATATATATATATATATATATATAAAGAAAGAAAATTCAGTTGTAGGTAGGCCCTTAAGGCTCCAGTGCTTCAAACTAAAGCTCTGATACCATGTGTAAGGTCCTCTCTAATAGAACCTAGAATTTCATAAATTTAAACATAACATTTCTATTATAATTTCTTTTATGGTTCTATATTTAGAAAAATAACATCAAGAAAATAACAGTTTACAGTTTATGGCTCAACAAAAATACCTATCAAGTGATTTGTTTCCCAACTCTATTTTTCCAAGCTGAAGATGAAACTGTGCCCAGGCTGCTCTGCCAAACTCTGCCCAAAACTAAATCTTTCCTCCCAGCCAACTAGGAACAAAGCCTATTTGGATCCCTAGCTCTGGGATTCCCTAAGGATTCCTAGCCCCCGAACCCAAAACTCCAAGCAACAGATGCTCCCCTGTAATAATCCAACAAATTCCTCAAGCCAAAACCAGAAATATAGTTTTCCAATCCCTCCCTTGGAAAATGCTCCAATACAGTCTCCTAATCTCAAAATAATTCTCCCTGCCCCCAAAATCCAAAAATCCCTTCTCTCGAATGCTTCTGCCCCTTCATATCCCCCCATCTATTCACAGCCTCTACCCCTTCATTAAGACTCACCCCCCCCCTTATCTCTCCATTCAATGCCAACCACCCTATCCCTCCATTCAATGCCAACCACCTTATACGTTAAGTTTTATTNCCCCCCCTTATCTCTCCATTCAATGCCAACCACCCTATCCCTCCATTCAATGCCAACCACCGTATACGTTAAGTTTTATTTTAATAAATTAAAATTTATTAAAATTTAATTCATTACCCAAATATTTAATGAGTTAATTAATTAATTAATCGATTAATTAATATACATTAAACAATAAATAAATAAATCATTGTTATTAATAATAAATAATAATTAATTAATTAATATACATTAGGACAAGTAATTATTTAATTAATTAAACTTAATAAACCTTAAACAATTATTAACTTTGACAATTAGTTAATTAACTAGGGTTGTTACAATCACATATGGACACAACTAGTGCATTTGGAACTTTCCAGGGTGTTGCAAACATTTGTTGTCATAGAAGAAAACTAAGTCTCCCATCTGAAACTTCTCTTGTTTAATATCTCTCTCATCCCATGACTTTTTGTGCGCTTTATAAACTTGTGCTACTACTATGCTCAGGAATTGGAAAATATATGCAAAGTAATCATCAACCATTTGTATTATCAACAAATGCGGATCTAGTAGGCTGTCATCCAAATTTTGTGGATCTTCCCCTAACAATATTTGTGAAAAATGATCATGTCCTAAGTTCAATTTCCCTGGTTTCAAAATCACTTCAAAGTCATACTCCTAAAGTAATAACAACAGTTTTCATATATTCCCCCTCATCACTGGCTTATTGAATAAATATATCAGTGCAAAATGATCGGTATACATCTTAAAATCTAATTCTAGAAGATATTCCCTAAGCTTTTGTAATTCATACACCATTGCGAGTCCTTCACATTTTGTAGTAGTATAATATTTTTTAGTACTTGACAACTTTATACTAGAAAACACAATGGGATGATCCAAACCTCCTTCTCCTAGCTAAGCTATAAATACACCTAATGCTATGGAGGATGCATCTACATGGACATATAATTCCTTCTTCCAATATAAAAATATTGAAATCAACATGATAACCAACTTTTTCTTCAAGGTATGGAAATTTTGATGACATTCTTCGCTACATTGAAAATTAACCTCCTTCTTCAACAATTTTTCCAACTAGATGTGATCTGCACATAACCCCGGATGAACTTTATGTATTACCCCATATGACCCAATGTTTATCTAAGTTGTCGCATTGAATTAGGTGGTGGAAAATCAACAATAAAAACAATCTTCACAGGATCAACCAAAAGTCCTTCTTTACATACTACATTACTCCAAAAGATTCCAAGTGGTGCGCAAAAAATGAACTTCTTCATGTTCAACGAGATATGGAGCTGTCTATATCTATCCAACATCCAACACAAAGTTTCAACATGGCATTTTAACAAAATAAACAATGTCCAATCATCGAATTAGACTTCTAGGAACTTATGAATGAATTCTTTAAATATTGTTGGTGCATTTTTCAACCCAATTGACATGAATTTATACTAATAGAATCCCCATTCTTTCGAAATTGTTTTCTTATTCCTATCTTCCTACGCAATATTAATCTGGTGATACCCATAGAATCCATCAGTAAATGAGTACGATTCATGTCATCTTGCATTCTCTAAAACTTCATCTGTAAATGGAGTAGGAAACAAGTCATGTAAGAAAGCATCATTCAATTTCCACAGGTATAACAAAATTATTATTCCACCTATTGTATTGTCTTGAATCACCATCGGAATGATCCATTTTGAATCTGTGACAGGTTAAATAATCTCAAATTTTGCATCCTATATATTTTTGGTTTCAATTTTTTCTTATATACCAGGTTCAATCTATATGGTTTCTGCTTCATTGATTTGGCATCTGGATTCAAAGGAATCTTCGTCTCCCCTATATCCCCATCAATCCCTTTCATTTATGAGAATGTAGTCAAAAACATTTCCTAGTATTCACATAGTAAATCAAGAATATTCTCGATGATTTATTCATTCCACTAATATCAAATATTTGCGAACTTCGTATTATCCTTTGTACCAATATTCACTTTGGACATTCTCAATGGATTTTCATACTCGAAAGGCTCAATATCAGGACCTTCTACAATAAGCTCCCCTTCAGTTTCTGGTATGTGAAAAATTCCTCAAGTCTTAATTCTCCTAGTCTTCTCCAACAACATTATAGCATTCCAAAACTTTTTGAATATTCACCGAATATTTGGGTCCACTACATAAGGCCACTTGTATCTTCAAATATTCTAGGGTGAAGATAGTCTTGATAATCTATAGAGCTATGTCTATTGAAGGAGTATCATCTTCAAAATTGAAAATTACCATAAAGTTATGAGTCAAGTCTTCCTATTCTTTTTTTCCTCTGCGTACTTGCATTTCTAAGTATTCGTTCTTTAAGATTGTATCCAAGGTGTATACAAACAAGTGTGCCCATTCCTTCTTAGGTAGTAAGCTCCATGTTGCAGTGTACTGTGAAATATAATCTATAGGATAACTCAACCCAATATACTTTTGCGTGAAATATTCATTTTCTATTTCAAACCTCACATGTAAAAACCTTATTCATTGCTACCAACTCTCTATTCTGTCCTTATGTGCATCCCACCATCTTCCAGGAGTTTATTTTAGCACAATATCCAATTCTAGAAGTCTCTACTGATCTGTTATTTTCATTTCAAATTTTCTTACAAAAATATCTACATGTCTTATTCCAACATACTTCTGAGGATCACATACGTTGGCTCCAATCAAGCACAATGCACGGGTAATATGAGAACATATTATTGTAGATACCTCATGCAACCTCTATTTCCAATGTTCGAGGGATTCCTGAATCTGACATGAAAGAACTGATACTTCACCAACTGAGTAAACCTTTAGCACTAGGATTAACATAATCATCCAGTTGTGTTGTCATGCTGTAAAGGTTATCAAGTTCTTTTTCCCTTGCTGGTTACAAATATCGTCTTCCTTCTGTGGGATCCAATGGTGTAGTGACTCTTAAGTCTTCTACTTCAAATATCATTTGCCTCTTTTTCAAATCAATAACAGTCTGATTATGAAAAGACCAATCGAGCCCAAGAAAATATGGATAAGGTTTTCTACTATCCACTCTCTTTATTAATTTTTTTTTTTTTGTTGCGCACTCCATTGAGGTTAACATTCACCCATGTCAATCTTCTAATCGAAACAATTTTATGTTGATTTGCTAGCCTCAATTTAATTGGTTACTAGATAAACTTTGGTTTTCCCATCATTTCCCATGTATTCTTTGGAATGACATTCACATCAGATATGAGATCCAATATGATATTATCCATATCATAATCTTCTACCTGTGCATTAATTAGGAATTGTGTATCCATCCTTTTCTTGCATTGTACCATGTTAACTACTCCATGTGCACTAGGTGCTTATTTATCTTGTATGCACTACTCAATCATCCCATGTAGTGAATTCAATGCAGTTTTATCCTTCATTAGTGATAAAAAAATCTTTAAGAATATCTTTAAAATACTTACCTTCTCAATTGTCTTGTATGCCATCGAATGGTAACATGTTGGAGGCATGTCATACATAGGTGGCATGTCATACATAGGTTTCAAATTCGATGCTACCAATTTTGTTTCTTGTATGTGTCTCTTTCATTCCAAGGATCAAATGTCAAAGGAGGTTCTTTTTCTTTACTAACCCACTAGTGAGTCCAAATTCCTTTTTCTTTCACATCAGCTCCTATTCTTGCTCCTTGTTGGCAGCCAATTCAATTTTTTCAATTGCCCTAAAAGTTGCCTACACCTATGTCTCTTGAACTCCAAATGTCTGTCGCATCTTGCAAAGAGACGATGTTTTCATTTCAAGCGACATTTGCAAATTGGTTTCAATTTACTTTTCATGACTGAAAGCGTGAAAACTTCTCCATCGTTATTTTAACTGTTGTGATCTGCTNTACTTACCTTCTCAATTGTCTTGTATGCCATCGAATGGTAACATGTTGGAGGCATGTCATACATAGGTGGCATGTCATACATAGGTTTCAAATTCGATGCTACCAATTTTCTTTCTTGTATGTGTCTCTTTCATTCCAAGGATCAAATGTCAAAGGAGGTTCTTTTTCTTTACTAACCCACTAGTGAGTCCAAATTCCTTTTTCTTTCACATCAGCTCCTATTCTTGCTCCTTGTTGGTAGCCAATTCAATTTTTTTAATTGCCCTAAAAGTTGCCTACACCTATGTCTCTTGAACTCCAAATGCCTGTCGCATCTTGCAAAGAGACGATGTTTTCATTTCAAGCGACATTTGCAAATTGGTTTCAATTTACTTTTCATGACTGAAAGCGTGAAAACTTCTCCATCGTTATTTTAACTGTTGTGATCTGCTCATTGATATTCTGAAAGGCACTTACCTTTGGTTTATTATTATATGGTTGAGGACATTTTTCAAACTGTGACATTCTTGTTTTGATTGCGCAACTTGGATTTTATTTGATTGATAAGGTATTGACCATGAAAATTTATGAGTTATACTTGATTTCATAAGAGTTATGGTTGATTTTGTTTTAATCTTTATTATTATAAGCTCTTGGCTTATTGACTTTATGAAATCTCTTATCATGTTTTATAAACTTTGATTATTGCAACAAGCGCATAGGTAACATATGAGTTTGATGTAATGGCAATAGTTTGAGGTTTTACAATGGCGCATTGATTAAACTTTTGGATTTTGATTTTATGGTTTGAATCATTACAGGCGCATATTCAAAACTATGGGTCTGATTTAACATTGAATGATCATGTTTTTAAACTATGCATTGAAAGATTGATATAATTGTCCACCGTTTAAACCGTGGGTTGGCCGAATAATTTTAATTTTGGTTATGATTGATTGAACATGGATGGTATTGTGACATTAATGTTTTGCATGGCGGTGAACTAACCCACCACCTTTGCACGCGCATATTCATTCACCTCCTCTTTCATCGTTCTCATAGTTTTTAGCCAAAACAATTTTGCTCCTATGTGTTTATCCAAACCCTACCATGAGCCCAAGCCATGGCGCCAGTCATGAGGGCTGAACCCAATGGCTACCAGGCATTGTTGATGTTTGATGGTGCTTACAGTGACCTTGAGGAATTTGGATGGCTACAATTCATTCGAAAGTTTGATGTTTATAACCCTGGTGTGGCTCGGCAATTTGCATTAACCTTCAATGGCTGCCGAGCCAAGGTTGGGGATTTGCAGGTTGAAATCAACGAGCAGTTCCTTAGTCTAGCTACTGGTCTGCCTGCTGCCGGACAGAGATGGTTGAAAAATTGTAAAGTAGAGGATGTTCAGTGGACATTACTCTTTCAGTCACAAAGATTGAACTCCTGTGACAAGGGTTTACCTGCAAATATGCTAAAGCAACGCTGGCACGAATTGCTGATGGTAACCAAGCAATTCATTACTTGTGAGGGCCGGTATGGTTTCATTTTCCTGTACCATCTTCGACTACTTATGGTTTTCATAGGATATGAGCTTAATATGCCTTACTACTTACATAGGAGTTTGTTTCAAATGTCCAAAAGGTACAAATGAAACTAGGCCGATAACAGCCTATTTCATTTTGGGTTAATTAAAATGCTTGTGGTTTGTCATTTGGGATTACGTCAGGACTGTTGGAATGATTTTCTTAAACGCAATAATTCTGATGAGTCAAACCCACCACAGGTTGACAAACCTGTGGTGAGCGAGAGCAAGCTAGTATCCCCTATCCCTTACAGTGCGCTCCTACTCAAACCCCTACCCGAGCGATCTATTGACCTACCCAATTTTGTCACCGAGGATGTGGAAAATGTTAAACCCGTGGATAAAAAGCCCAAGACCAAACCTAATGCCAATTCTAAAGGCAAGAAGAACGCCCGGTTAATCTCTCGCATGGCAAGAAACAAACCAAAAGCACCTGTCACC
>JASDQU010012702.1:92845-114054 GCA_032191745.1 Picea mariana | reverse complement strand
ATAGTGCAATTTGAATTGGTTATATTTGTGCGATGTGGTTAGCACAACTGTTATAATGTTATAATCCATGTCTGATTCGATGAATTCGAATGCCATTCTGTTAATGCATAACCAAATTGGAATTATTCTATTCACATCATTTGATCGCGTTATCAGCTCGTTACATATTGTTTAAATTGGATTTGTTGAACGGAAATGATTATGCCCAACATGGCGATTTGTTTCTATAATTGAACTCAGCCATATTCGTTTTGATTATTTACCCAGTTTATATTATGAATTCTGTTACGCTCCTGTTTGTTGACTATGTGGTGATCAATAATGAAATTCGTTGAGTATGATTTCGTCTGAATACAATCGAAACAATTTACCTATCTTTACACTTGATTGAATGATATCAATGCTATGACTATAACAAGTCAAGGATGGTTACGATCATTATTTTGATCATATCTGTCAAACTGTGTTGACCGTGTAAACTCTTAACGATTGTGATCTAAGATGAAGTTTGATGTTGTTATGCATGTTTCAGTTTTTGATAATAATCGTAACAGCCTTTCTATATTGGCATTTGATTAAAACGATATGAATCCTATGCACATTGCACAGCAGTAACTAATCAATTATGATTGTTTGGATTATGATTGCATCATATCTTATACGATTTGGTTCACCATTGATTTCATTTATGAAACAGTCATGTTATGATTTGACCTGATTTTATGGCAATTGAAAAACAGAGCATTCTTACCCTGTCCCGATTACATCCTTTTCGATTTGGTTTGGTTTGAATGATACATTTGTTTGAGCCATTAGTAATTCGATTTTAATGTTTGGTGAAAATGAATTAAATTGGAGTGTTGTTAAAAAAGATTCTGTTTGATTATTATCTGATTCTATATGCTATTCTACACTAGCTACAGAATCAGATGATTCTGTAGCTAAGTCTGTAGTATCAATTTTTTATTATTTTGTCACTGAAATATCTTTCTAATTTGATATTTGTGTTCTATTGCAGGTAAATTTGAAATTGCAATTGATTTTATGAGCAGTTGGAGGATATCTCAAAGATTTCACTTGCATTTCAGTTGCTTAGTTTAGTTGATTTTTGGATTTTTCCCTGATTATGTAAAACTGTTTGATAATTCTCCGCAGGGAGGTTTTACCCTGTGGAGAGACTTATGTAAACTTATGGTTTTTGTAATAATGTTCATCCTCATTCGTGGGAGAAAAAGGATATGGAATTCTAATACAGACTGGAGCAGAATTGATGTTTTGTCACAGCTTTAGCTTCTCAATATATCAACATTTTGTTTCATGTTGTGTATATCACTTTGTTTATGATTTATGACTACTTTAGCTATCTAGATCATGTGCAAATGATATAATTTTTATCACTGTAATCCATATCTGGCTTCTTCCAATTATATAAAATACATAACAATTGTTTAATTCAGTTCGTGAATGACAGGTTTACCTTCTTTATTGATTGAATTATCAAATATAGATTTTTGTATAACAGGTTTCCCTTATTGCAGAGATTTATACATCTTATAGTTGTTATGATATTTTTATGTCTTGTTTGTCCTGCAAACCAACTCGAAGAGTAGCTCAGCTGATCGTTTATGAGAAGCTATTGAACCAATTCGGTGCAAGTTTACTTCCTCCGACCAGCTTCAAAGTCATCACACATAGGACAAATTAGGAGCGCTTTCAGGTCAGTTAGTCTTTTCCTTGTTGTTTCCATTAAGTAATTTAGTTTAGAAATAGTTTTAATTAGACTTATATTAGATCGTTTAATTTCAGAAATTATATTAGATTGTTTAATTTCAGTAGTTTTATTTCTTTTTCATAAAATATAAAAATCAAAAAACATATCTTGATGTCTTAGGGCAGTAATCAATTGAGTTTTACAGGTTTTAATCAAATCTGTAGATTGTTTATAGTGTACATTTGTGAATAAGTAATATTGCAGTTGATAATTAGATAGTTGATTTGAGTTATTAAAATAGTAATTAGTAGATTGTATAATAGAATAGTTAGAGTAGTTTATATTTAGTTTAGTAGTTTGTTTTAATTAGATTAGTGTATTAGTTAGTTTTTAGTTAATTTGTTAGTTTTAGTTAGTTTAGTTTCTTTCAGTTAGTTTGTTTCATTTAGTTAGTTTAGTTAGTTTTAGTTTGATTATTTAGTTTAGTTAGTTTTATTTGTTTCATTTAGTTAGTTTAGATTAGTTTCTCTTCGATTTTCTTAAAAGACCTTAGAGCGGCCAACAGAGCCGTTAAACTCGTCAGGGTGGTCCATTCCAAATGGCTTGGGTTATTAGACAACCTCAGACCAGTTCCACTCTCCCAGTTGACGAACGAACTGTTTCTCCCGTCAACACCTCTCTAGCTAGAGGTCCGCCCGTGGCAGCTAGTCCACCAACTGCTGTCGGTACTGCCTCTGGTCAAGGATGTCACCTGGTGCTTGTGAAGTCTGTTGGGCACACCGGTCCCACATATGTACATAAACATATACATAGTTGTCAATACTATGATACATATAAAAAATGATATATATAAAAGAAACTAAAAATAAATAACTTTAAAAACATGTACCTATCTGTCCTCACTCCTCTCCGGGAGGTACAGGCATGTCTGGATCTCTAGAAAAGTTGATTCCAGCATAGGGGTAGTCCTCTATCGCTCGAATCTACCATGCCCACCAGTCGAAGAATTTGTCATCGAAGGCCTTTATGGTCCTTCTTCCCCCCTTTCGTGGAAACAATGTTGCCATCTACATACCACTAGGAAGGAGGCCACATGCCCCTGTACAGTCTCTCTCAGAATCAGATTAGGTACCCTCTCGAAGAATAATGATCACAAAATGGTATTGAACCCAAAGTTCTTGTTTCTACGCTCTTGACACTCTGTGAGATGCCTCTTCATACAATTAAGCATGATCATGTTCCAATCAAATATATGTGCATCTAGGCACTTCATCGCACAATACATGTGCGCCTAGGAGGCTTGGTGTAGGGTCGTAGATCTAGTAATCTGCCTAATAAGAAAAACGATCACCTTCAGTGACAAGTTGGTGATCTTGTGGATCGGCACCTGAGAACCTACTTTCTCATTGTCGACCTTGAAATGCATCTTGATGTAGTCGGTGATGTTGAAGGGCCCAGGGGGAAATCTACATAGGTTGATTGGTTTCCCTCTCCTTGAGAGGCCAGTCAAGAAATATATATCCTCAATCGTTGGAGTCAAAGACTTCCCCTCAATCATGAACGCCTCTACGTCAGGGTGCCAGTAATCCACCAGGGCATTCAGTAGCCTGGATTGTGCCCTCATGAGTGGACACCGGTAGAAATTCCATAACCCTCATTGTTTCAATGCGATGATAGCAACAGGGTCCTCATCGACCAAGAGATTCATTTCCTCRTGGTTTCTCTCCCTCCAGTGGACATACATCATGTTCCATGATAGTTCAAAGGGGAGTTAGCTCTTGTATATTTCATTTTTTCCATTCTTTTGAGGGTGAAAGTGGGTTATTTTGGACACAGTCATGTATGTACGCGGGTATACTATTTTCTGCCAGTAGACATATGTATGCTATCCTTGGACAACCCACGTACATGTAGGGCCTCCCTTTTTAGGAGGGCACGCCCCCCAAAAAACCAAAAATAATGCAAAAATACAGAATGGAAATGCAAGAGGGATGAGTTTGTACTTACTTGGTCTGAGTAGAAGTTCATTTCATCCTTTGAAGCTCCTGGAATCAACTTGTTTAGGAAAGGTGTCTTTTTTTTACCTTTTGGTTAATTTTCAAATTGCAATGGTGAAAATGAGATGTCAACTTCTATTTATAGACTTTTTTGGCCCTTTTTGCCACTTTTTCTATCCCTTTTGTCATTTTTTGTGTGTTAGAAATCATTTAATTTGGTTCTTGAGTTTCTTATTGGATGTTACGATGCACTTTTCCTTTTGGTTTGGTAACTTTTTTGGGAGATGGATCATTTTTAAAGGTCCTTTGGTAAAAGTCATTTTTTCCAAATTTTTGCATATAAGTTAGGATTCCACCTCCACTTTCTACATCTCGTTGTATTTTCCACCTTGACATAGGATCGATCCCACCAAAGTGTGACACATAACCATCATTTTTTATTTATAAGTRTCGTGATTTGGTGGTAGATCCTACCTTTACATGGATTCCCTAGATAGATCATTGTTGCATTTTGGCATCCATGTTGTCTATAATGAATTTAGTCTTGGGAGTCCTTGTTAGTCCTGTCACGATTACGATTTTAAGCCTCATTCRTTTGATGCACCATCACTCTTGGCCTCACCTGYAGGACTCCCAAAATGAGCATGCTTTGTTGTCTTTCAAGATCTCTTTAAAATCTAAAAGTAGCATCTGACGAGACTACATTTATGTTTTTTAATATTATTGGATTAATTGAGAAAAGTAACCTCCTGGAGTATTCTTTAAGCCCTTTTCAGACTCTCTAAACATGAAAATATTGTTGAGCGATGTTGTTGTCCTTCATGCTCACCAAAATAAAACTTGAAGGCACGTCTTTCCAGCTGTAGTTTACCACTTATTCGGTCTGGATGGTCAATTTTATGAACAAAGGTATACTCTAGGAGATTTGGTTCACTAGAAAAGTATTCTCAGGTATAAAATTAACCCTTTTTAGGCCTGAGGAACTAAAGTTACAAAAAAGAAACATTCTCCTTGGTTTTGATTTATCACCTTTTTCGGGCCTTGGAAATTACTTACGAAAAAGGAACCCCCACGAAGTCCATAGTTAAGCTCTTTTCAGACTCCCTAAAATTGAAAAGATCGTCAAGTGACCTTGTTCCTTCACACTCGTTAAATTGGTCTAGAAGAACATCTATTGGCATGATTTTACCCCTTTTTATGGCCTATGGATTATGAAGGAAAAAGGTACATGTCGGGAGATTCGTCTCATGGGGAGAGTTCTCCTCAGTAAATTTTATACTTTTTTGGGCTGAGGAGACTAAATCCAGAAAAAGGATGTGAGTCCATAGTTAAGCTCTTTTCAGACTCCTTAAAATTGAAAAGATTGTCGAGTGATCTTGTATTTGTCACACTCGTTAAAATGGTTTTGAATATACGTCTTTTTGGTTCTAGTTTACCCCTTTTTCGAACCAACTAGACTATTTTCGAAAAAGGTACCCTAGTGGAGTCTTCTTTTACATTTTTTCAGAATCTCTAAACGTGAAAAAAATATGGAGCTTACCTTCTCTGGGATCGTTAAAATTACATTGAAGGGGGTTTTCACTRTGTCTTTCTAATCACGTTTACATATTTGTGTCTTTCTCCTAATGTCGGCTCCATGTTTCTCTCAACTAAACCTTTGAAGCATGCCTTATTTGCAAGCCTTGTAGCACTTTGCCTCTGCGACCTGACACCTTGACCCATGGAGGAATTTTCCCCGAGTKTCCTTTTCCTGCACATGTCTCCTTGCTTTGAACATTAGTGTGTTCCTTGCACTTGAAACTAGTATGCTTGTGACACTCGTTCCTCCTTTGTAATGTAGAATTCTTTTATTCTTTTTCAAGCTCTTTAAAAAATTGAAAAAGAAAACAAAAATTAAAAAAAACCCAAAAAGAGGGGATGGGAAATATATATTCTTTTTTGGCAGCACAATGAGTCTCCCTTGGAAAAAGAACATCCTTTTGTTTGTTCGTCAATCATTGGGATATAATATGACCTTAGGAATTTGTTCTCTCTATACAAAACTATGTCCTCCTCTGTTTGGTTACTCTTTCAAACATATGGAGAGTTTGTGTTTCCTCTTGCATCGTGAACTTATGTCAATTTCATGCTTCTTGAGTCTAATCATATTTCATGCTATTTTCCAAGGGAAGTTTCACCCAACCTGAGTCGGCCTTTCTGCATTTTTTATCTTCCCTTCATGCCCAACCATCCCAAAAGTCCAATCAAGTCCTTGTTAAAAATCAATGAAGTTCTCTCCCTGATCATCAAGATACTCTTGTCTTTTCCCGACGAGTCGTCGGAGAACTCCGGGTAGTGAATTCATACACTCACATTGCACTCCTACCTGAGTTGTGAAGATATTGAATTTTTTTCTCAAGCTATGAATACCTCATCTCCAACCATCATGCGGTGTTGGCTTCTTGAATATGGATACTATACTTGTATGTCTTCGATTTTGAGATGTAGATCCATTATGTATTGCTCGAGGCTACACTTTATATAGATATATGACATGGATATATAGTGTATTTGATTGACATCCATGATTTATTTCATCTCGAGCATGAGTATGATCGCCTCGAAGAGACAATTGTTATTTTTGCAGATGGCACCTCCCGAACTCTAGTACCAAGATCACTCGTTTCGTACATTGGTGAATATTTTGTAATGTGTTTCGTTCATCATATGCTCTTTTGACATCACACATTAGGGGTCATTTGTTATAACCCTAAATTTCTCGACACATGCATACATGGAATTTGACCCTCTTACTTGCATTATTTTCCAATCCATCATTGAGTTGCTCTTCTAAAAATCCCATTTTTTGAAGATGTACGCGCCATGCACCAATACTTCCCACATACATACACTTGTTGCACCACTACAACCCACGTACATACACATTTTTCACCACTACAACCTATGTATACTTGCAAAAGTTGCAAAAAATAAAAATTTGCAAGGAATTCGTTGAGATTACAGGCTATTGGGTAGTTTCCCAACTAATCCACCGCCTATAGCCCGCCACCCAACCAAATAACCATCCTTTTTTCATATAAAAGAAGGTTATGGGGTTTCATTCCATATATACACATAAGAACAGTGAAACTCTGTCTGTTTCACATCTCCTCCTTTCCCCAAGTAATTGCAACCCTTTTGTGAGAATTGCCTCAGAATTCCTCAATTTTTCTTCCTTCCTCCATCAGAAACCCATTTTACTTAGCAAGAAGAAGGTTGAGAGGAGAATTCATATGGAGGTGCACTTGGATCTTAGTGAATAGGATCCCAAACCATGTTCGTGGAGAAGTAGCTGGATTTGGTTGTAAGTGATCAATGTATTATCAATAAAAGAAGTACTTTTCCTATCCCAAATCACGATGTGTCAAATATTTCCATTTATTTATGTTTTTATTCTAACGTCTAACCTTGATTTGTGTATGAATTGAATTCTTGTATCTTTTTGTTTGTCTATATTTGAATGAAGGCCAACCTTGGGAGGAGGCATGTAGTCAGCGAATCTTTCAAGCGCGAGAGGATCATCACCAGACGTGGAGTAGAGGTACAGTTACCCAATCCTTCTCATTTTGATTTTTTTGTATGAGTCTGGGGTATGTTTGGGGTAGTTAGAGAAGTAGGAGAATTTCAAATGGTTATTGATATGCCTACATTTTAAACCCTTGTGTATCCATAGGGGGGATTTTCCCGCTAGCACCAACATGTGAAGAACTAATGTTATTGTCGAGGTTTTGAATTGGTGACTTAGCACATAGTGCGAATTGAATAGATGGTTATTTATACCATTCTTCATATGCTTCCTCTGTGATATATTTTCATTGAATAGAAATATTGTGACTTGACATCATAGTGGGGTGAAACGGTAAATGGTGGACATGTCACTCGTCATCAAAATCCTGATTGTAGAATTATTCAACATTACATTGATAATATTAATAAAAAATGATTTTAATGTGTTCAAACATTATACCAAAACACTTATTAGAAGCATGGACTTTTCTTTCCCAATAATAAACATGACACCAACCTATTTATAAAAAAAAAAAAATGAATTAAGCACTACATTTACATTAGATCCATTGAAAATAAAAAAATACAATTATTCAATCATATTTTTCTTACTCCTTATGGGGTTGTCTGCATAAAAGAGATCAAATTCACATTGTAATACCATTGACAGAAGTTAGTTGCTAGAATATGTCATGTTAGGATTGGTAGGGTAAAGAAGCGATCCATTTTCACCAAACATATTCTTCCAGTATATTTCTCCTGATAAAATCTTGCACAATTTTGGGACCACGAGAATATGTTGAGAATTTCAACTCGACATGAATCTTTATCTTGCAAAATTCAATGAACAATTACTAAACTACACCTGCATACATAACATAAATTCAATGAGATAAATGAATTATCAATCAAATCTAGATGCACTGCAATCGCCATGACAAAAATTGGAGTTCCAAGGATATGAAATGAGGTGCTAGAATCTGAAGAATTGGCCATTTGATATTATAATTATGTTTTTCCTGCATTTGATCCAAAACCATCATACTGGGTAGCATAGAACAATATAATTTCAAAAATAACTTCAAATAAATTTTATAACTTTACACCACACATAAAAATTCATTACTTTTTTCCATAATATCATTTTTTGTGTGCCCAACTATACAAGAAATATCAATATAGCTTTACAAAATCTTAAATATTTACTTGATCCCTGAAAATATCCTCCTCAAATATAGAAAATGTGAATTGTATGCTCATCCCCTCTCTCTCTCTCTCTCCCTCTCTCTCCCCACTCTATCCTCTCTCTCTCTCTCTCTCTTTACCTTTCTCTACCTCCCTCTCTATCTATCCCTCCCCCCTCTCTCTCCATCTCACTCTCAACCTCCATGTTTCTCGGGATGGCTCTCTCCCTCCCTTCCATTCTCTCCCTANNCTACCCCTCTCTCCCCCTCACTTTGTATCCCCATCCCTCTCTCACTCATTATATCCCTTCCCCCTCTCTCCCTCTCTCTCTCTCTCCCACTAGTGCACTTTATCATATAAATATGCACCAGTGCATATAGATAAACAAACACAACGGTGTGTGTAATTGGGAGAATAATCGGAGACTAACCTCTATTATTTCCTCCGGAAATCAAAATATCCATAAACTTTAAATACTAATGTTTTCATTTTCATTGTGAAAATTTAACTGTCTTACAGTGCCTTATTACTTACACACTTCCCTAGTATGTTATTAATTATACTTCACACCAATGCATTTCGAACAGTTAGAAAAATAACCTTCTCTTACTATCGATACTTTGAAATTTATTATGAAAATAAATTGGTGCATTATATGAACACACTGCATCACTTCACTAATCATGATATAGTGTACCAAACTCATAACTTAAAAAAAAATTAGCACACACATTTATCATCCATACGCAAAAATATATAACGAAAAAATTAGTAAGAATTTGAGTTTTGTGTTTATAAAAGAAAACCCTTTTCATTGTTTTGATTTTTTTCCAAAATTTATAAAGGATGTTTTTGCACTAGAATTTTATCAAAGAAGATTTTAGACTGGTCGGATTTTTTTGAAGAGCCAAATTCGAGGGGGATTACTGTAGATAACATAGAAATCTGCAGAGAATAAATTTCAAGTATATGATTTAATTCTTTTAATAATCTTGATAATTCTCCTATTTGACTCAAACAATTTCCAGTGTATTCCCAAACAAAAAAATGGGTTTCACGGTTACCTTCAATATTGGAAGCTTTAATTTCCTCATCGTTTTTTTTTCTTTCTCCTTGTTGGCACAAGGGCAGACCCAGGGTTCAACACTTCAACAACGCACCAAAAAAACCCTAACTACCGGCCCTTTCGGCAACACCTGCGAAGCAGATGAAATCTCACCCAAGGTAGAGGCAGGGAGGGTTGCAGGACTCAGGTGTCTACAACCAAGATGGGACATAGATCTGTGATTACAACTTCTAGCATAACACTTAGAAAACAATAATTATTAGTTCATGAGTCTCATTGACATCGCAGATTAAACCCTAAGTACATATCAACGCAGTACCAATCAAGATCAAGCACTTACAATCACTTAGCACATAGCATTAGCTCAAATTTAGCATTTATTCATCTTTAATACCATCAATAACTAAGAAACAACATCAGAGGAATTCATTATACATCATAACAACAACACTAAGAAGAGAAACAACATAAACAACATCACACAAAGCACATCAAGACAGAGGATATATGCAGTTCACCCCAGTGTGGGGCTACGTTCACCAACAACTTCTTATTCTTCTTTATTAGTATTCAATCTTCTTACATTCATCTTCTCCTATGCACAAAGCCAGGGATGATTTTAAGGATGGAAATTTATTTTAAAATGTAGAAACCTTGGCGAATCTTACTAATCCTTCATATGCCAACTATAAATGTTTGGCGATATTTTTGTAAAAATATTCAAATTTTTAAGGATTTTATATAGTTTTTATAAAATTTTGGTGATTTTTAAGGTTAAATAATTTTATCTTATAGAATTTGGGTGAATTGTTTTTAAAATAACGAATCTTGTTTTTTGAAAAACCATGGAAAATTAGCCCATGAGCGAAATTTAGCCCCTAAAATCATCCATGCACAAAGCCAAACTCCACAGAGTACAGGATATATGTGTGCATCGCGCTAGATCCTCCTTCCCAAAATCAGGTCTAGGCACAAATTCAATTACTTAGTATCACAGAGCCCTACTTTACATAGTTCATCTGCACTAAGCCAACATTAACACTTACAACGTATGGTCCACATAGACAACTATCCATGCACTAAGAAGATCAATAACTACAACATATTATGCACATAGCCAACCTCAACACCTCCTTCTTACATCACTTAGATACTTATTTATACACTTACAAAAAGTCCTAAATATGGGTAAAACCATGGACCGACATCCCATAACATGTTACATAAACCCTAGTAAACCCTTTGTTGGGTCCACAAGCCAAAAAAATGAGTGAGATATCACGATCTTGGCTTCACCTGGGCTCTCCATCTTTGACCAGCTTGTCAAAGTCCTAAAAGTGGGCAAACACGACCAATGTTTCCTCAAAACTTGGTCAAGGGCCAACAGGCCCCCAACACTCACCTATAACCTATCATGAGTAAATCAGATCTGGGAAACTCTCTTTCAAATGCCTCGAGCCTAGCTCGAGCTACCTCGACTCATTTATTCACTAGAGCCTCATGCTCGGAGAACTCCTAAATCAGTTTCTCTATAATAATCCCTTCCAGGGGTTGTTCCACTGTCGTAACCATCTGGTCCAGCTACGAGCCTTGTCCTTCAATATCTTCAAAAAGCATGTAGGCTTCATCCTGTAACTATTATAGTCTCTCTATAAGTTCCATGACTCTACTTTGGATGACAGTAATCTATTGTTAGAATGCGCATTGCTGCTATGATCTCTTCATTTTCTCGACTGCAGTGAGTAGCTTCATCTGCGCTTGCACAGTGGAGGGATGCTACTAAGCCTCCTGTAGCTATGCTTCCAGTTTCCTCAGCTCTAGATATTCTATGAGGCTTTCGTAGGTATGCACACTATGATCACTCAATTTCTTACATTCTGAGGTGAGTGCCCTAATCCTTCCAACTACATTCCTAGAAACTTCGTCCCTCTGATCATGCACTTCTTGCAGAGTGCTCAGAAATTCTTGGATTTCTAACTCCATTATCCATTCTTGAAGATGTTGAATGGCCTCAGTGAGCTTCCCCACTTGCATCTCGACTAACTCTGGTTCCTCCTATGCCAAGCCCGACACAGAGAGAAATTTTGTAGTCACCACTTATTTAACCGTAGTCTTATTGGTGAGAAGCTGGTCTTTTTCTTTCTGCATCATTGCTTTGTCCTCCTCGAACGTCGCCTGGATTTCATCTTTCTCCTTCTGTGCAACTCAAATTTTCTCTAAGACCTCCTCCTTTTCTTTCTTCAAGTATTTTGTAGCATGCTCCTTTTCTTCTTGGACTCACTGAAGCCAAGCCTCTGTTTCATATTCTAGTCTTCATAACTGGGTGGGCTCATCCCCCAATTCTGCAATCTTCGATGGCGAGGGTGCATTAGGTACTACATGTCTTGAATGGATGGCTTGTTGTATCTCCTGCAACTCTTTCTCGATTCTTTCATACAACGTCTCCTTCTTTKCTCCATAACATTGCAAAATATATTTTGAAGCATCCTCCACAGTTATGATGATTAGGTTGACATCATATTCTGTGAGCACATTCTTCAACTAGGGTTTATTGGTGTAGGTCTTCTTTCTTGCCGAGGGTTTCTGGGGAGAAATCTTTCTTTTCTTCGATGTTTCGGCTTCGGTAAGGGGATCATTTGGAAATGTAACTTCTCCTTTTCCTTGTTCTTCTCCTTCTTCCCCTCCTCTTTCTTGATTTACTTCATCTCCTCCTCCTCCTCCTGTGGGCGAGTGAGGTCCACTTTCCTCTGAGGCAGTGTGCTCCTCATCGGTCTCTATTTTCTACACTTCCTCCTTTTTCTTATTTTTCTTCATGTTGCTTTGTCCAACATGCTAAACATGGGTGACCAAGGGGATTCCAATGATTTCAGGGTCAGAGAATTATTCATCATCAACTAGTACAAGGAACTCTGCTACCATTCTTTGGTGATCTCCTCCATATCCTCGTCGGTCAGTTTATAATAGGAATGCAAGTCTTCCTTAATTTAATTCATCTGCGCAGTGATATAATTAAAGTGTCAATATGCACAAAAATTTACTAGCGGTCTGTATTGGTGCAATGTGTTTGGTGTCATTCATGGGAATGCCTCAATAGCACGCTTTAGCTACTAGTATTAGGCATGGAACACGATGTTTGACTCCCACTTCTTCGACATATCATTTTTATACCATAAGGTGGAGAACCTCACGACCAACGAATTCGATGGCTCAACTTTTGGAAATGTTGCTCCTTATGGCATCTGTTAAGTGACAAATTTGATTAATACCAGTAGCCAAGCAAAATGGAATTCATAGCCCTGATCCTGTGCTTCACGAAAGTCCTTCTCGAGGTCATTGACGAGGTAACTCGCCCAGTTCATTTGTATTCCTTCTACACACTTACCTGTGAGGTATACTATGAATCCAGTGACCTGTGTCAGACAGTTCTTTCTGAAGTTCTTGCCAGCTATAAGCTGACAAGCTAGGCACACTGTGCCATCCAAGATGTAGGCTACCTTGTAGCCTCACTTTCCCTTTTCTACATTGCCATAATCCTCCTTTATGCGTTGTGCTAGGGAGCGATCTAAAGTCTTCACTGGGTAGAACTTCTGAGGGTCTGGTCCTTACATGCTCAGTTCTGTAATCAAGTGGATCAGCGTCAGATCCATAGTAACATGCCTGTCGAGCCACATATATCCTCTGTGGTAGCATGACAAGAGGAGTTTAACGAAAGTGTTAACCTCGTGATATCATTCGAAGTGAGGCATCTTCATTACATTCAACATCGTGGACTGCACCATCTCCTTAATCCATGGATGGGAGACTATGAAAGGCTTCTTCCCAAATATCCTCATCAAATACCTATGGGGCGTGAGCATGGCGTAGTTCTTTCTATTTCTGAGGTTAAATTTGTTGTTCTTCAAGGATGGGATCTTTCCTAACTGGGGTCCAACTACACATATCCCCTTCGGGACGTATGTAGTGATCAACGTATACTCAAAATAGCATGGGATACTATTGCGGTTAACCACGCCAGCCAAATAAGGTATGTATTATGGCAAGACCGACGAGATCTGCTTCGTGTTAGCTAGAGCATCATTGATTCTTGCTTTGCTTCTCAGTATCATGGCTATAATGACGTCTAATCAAAGGGGATTCTTGCAATCCTCCAGTCGACGATGCTTGTATTCCTACAGACATAATTCTCTCATCCATGAGATCCACGAGAATCGCCTCCACAGAATTTCCTAATTTCTAGGTTCGCCCGACATTCACATTTGTAACCAAATATATTGGGTAGGTTAATGGACAAGCAAGGTAATCAAATGGGCGATGAGGTCTAGAAATCACAGTGTGATACAATGGATTCTCTGTTAGCTTGGATATTCACAGGTAGAAAAAAGTGGTCCCGGTGCAATGTCCGACAGGTTAAATAAACAATCGTTGTAACAGATTCCTCCAATGGGTAGGAATGCATCCATCAATGTGAATCTGTTCATTGTGGCGTGGTCTCAACGGTCCATTTTCTCATAATTTCATTTTCTAGCCATTTTGGGGTGTCATTCTAATGGTCGGGGCACCTCCAACAGTCATATTGTTTCACCGTGGTGAAGTCCCATTCTGCATGGTTCTGCTATTCTGGTGAGGTTCAAGTTCTATAGATCCACCTCCTGCGAAGTTTTCCTTCTTTTTTTTGTAGCTTCCTGCAGCTTATCTTTCTTCCTATTAATATTCCTGGGCTTATTTCCTATGATTTGAGCTTCTCTAACAATTTATGGAATCCTCTTCCCATTTGTATTCTTATTCACTCATGTTGAAAGGAATTCACTCTGTTGATGTGCTCTTACAGAGTCTGAGGTTAATGTCCCTTCTCTTACTATTTTCTGGGTGTCTATACTTCTTTCTTGCATGGATAGGTTCTTCAAGCCTTCCTACGTTCTTTCAACTTTGATAGCTAATTCTTCTACCCTCTGTTTCTTCAACCTATCCTCTTGTTCTTCTATTGGTCGCTCGATTTTTCTCATTATGAAGTCCCTTAGTTCTTTCTTTTTCTTTTTTGTAGCTTCTTCATCTGCTTTCCTTCTAATCCGATCCTTCTCTATCCAAGTCGTTCCTAACAAAAGTGGAAAGGGGGCATTGTTCTCAACAAATTTAATGACCTCAAATTTTTCTTCAGTCGATGTTCCATGAGAAATCATAGGTATATTAGTAACTCTCCCACATAGGGTTATCATCTTTCCTTTAAACAAGCCTATCCTTCCTAATGAAGGTACCATAGCAAGCTTTCCCAAAATTTCCCAAGTACTTTCTGGCATAATATTCATGTGTTTTTCTTCATCCAATACACAGTCTATGTTGAAGTCTTCTATTCTTGTAGCTATGCGTTGTTTTTCTTTTAAGATCTATGACAAACTGACATCCTTGTGGTATCCATTTCTTCTTTTAACTGTACTAACATAGTCTGAGATTTCTATGATTTTTTGTCTTTCTGACTCTCTAACATATTCTTAGTATTTTGACCTTCTTTATAGTTTTCTTGTCTCATGTTCATCTTTTCAACTTTAGCAATCATCCTTGGGAAATCCTCAACCTCATGACCAATAAATTTACAATAAAGACAAATACGACCTATACCAGGGCATTCCTTAGCAAGATGTCCCAGTCTTCTACAATTATAACATAGTTTCAAACCTCTCCTTCTTTTATAAGATTCCCAGCCTTTCCTGTACTGTGCAGGGGTATCACAATGTTGGACCTGCAATCTGCAAAAAAATTTCTAGGTTCTTGCATCCACTTATTAGTCCAAAAATTCTTTCTATGCATAGGAATAACATATCTTTCTCTATTTCTATCAAATTTATTCAGATCAACTCTTTCTTCTAACTGTGCCCTAGCTATTAGACTAGGACAAAATATATCAAACATACCTAGATTCATACTTTCGAAGCAAAAATTTCCACTTATCTTACCCTTACTAGAGCACAAAGCTTCAAGATCCTACCTCTTTTCTTTAGATCCGGTTTCTTTCTTAGCATAGATCTTTGCAAGTCAATTAGAATATTGCCCACTACAACAATAGATATACACACACATATTTCTATTTTCTTTAGTTACCAGAAATCATTGTTTTAGGTCTTGACAATGAAACCATTTGTTGGCATAGGGGAAGACCCAGGGTTCAATGCTTCAACAACGCACCAAAAAAAACCTAACTACCGACCCTTTCAGCAACACCTGCGAAGAAGATGAAGTCTCACTCGAGGTAGAGGCAGGGGGGGTTGCAGGACTTGTGTGTCTACAACCAAGATGGGACATAGATCTGTGATTATAACATCTAGTAGAGCGCTTAGACAACAATAAGTATTAGGTCATGAGTCACATTGTTGATTAAACCCTAAGTACATATCAGTGCAATAACAATCAAGATCAAGCACTTACAATCACTTAGCACATAACATTAGCTCATATCTAAAATTTATTCATCTTTAGTACCATTAATAACTAAGAAACAACATCAGAGGCATTCATTATACATCATAAAAACAACACTAAGCAGATAAACAACATAAACAACATCGCACAAAGCACATCAAGGCATGAGATATACGTGGTTCGCCCCAATGTGGGGCTACATCCACCAATGACTTCTTCTTCTTTATTAGTCTTTAATCTTTTTAATTTCATATACTCTTGTGCATAAAGCCACAGACCCAAAATCCGTAGAGGACAGGAGATTTGCGCACATTGCACTAGATCCTCCTACCCAAAATCAGGTCTAGGGATAGAGCCAACTCCTTAGTAGCACAGATCCCTACTTTACACAATCTGTCTACACGAAGCCACTTACAACTTCTTGCCCTAAGCCAACATTAACACTTACAACATATGGTGCACATAGACAACTATCCATGCACTAAGTGAATCAGTAACTACAACATATTATGCACATAGCCAACCTCAACACCTCCTTACATTGCTTAGCTACTTATTTATACACTTACAAAAGGGCCTAAACATGGGTAAACCCATGGGCCGACATCTCATAACCTGTTACATAAACCCTAGTAATCCCTAGTAAACCCTTTGATGGGTCCACAAGCCCACAAAATGAGTGAGATCTCGCGATCTCAACTTCGCCTGGGTGCTCCATCTTTGACCATCCTGTCGAAGTCCCAAAAGTGGTCAAACACAACCAATGTTTCCTCAAAACTTGGTCAAGGGCCAACACTCCTTCTATATTTCACAAGATTATTTTTTTAAAAGATTAATCTCTTTATAGGGTTTTTTTATTTATATATGAGTGTTTCCTATACGCTAAAATGAAACCACACATTGCATTGGATCCCAAATTGTCTTGTAACTATTATTTTTTTTTTTAAACTTCCTTTGTGGTGACCAATGTGTTATATACATTGTAAATGCACCAACATGTATTTGTTTTTAAACAACACCACTTTATTTCAATTCACAATATTATTAAAAACTCCTTTTCACTGTCAGCGGTGTTGGGTATGTGTTATATTCTTTGCATGTGTGTGTGTGGGTGCGTCATATTCGATTAGGGTTTTGGTATCTACGGAATACATGGTTTTAGGAATTAGGGTTTTGGTATCTATGGAATACCTAAAAACATTGTATATATTGTATAGTGAAAGGTGAAATTCGATATAATGAATATAAGAAAGGTTTTCCCGGTTGAGGGTTTCCGATATAAAATCACCGTGTACTATGTGTATGAGCCATTGATTAAATTTTGTTTTGCTTAAGAATCTATATGCATTGCTTTACTTCACAGGCTTAAAACTTACATGTGGTATCAGATCTCATTTTTGGCTTCAGAGGGATGCCTTTGTTGTTGAGGGTTTGGCTCGGTCTTGATAGATCAAGTTTATCTTGGGTCTGTGATAAACCTAGGTTTAGTGGGATATTTTATAGTGGGGATTTGAGTGCAGAAAGAGGAATGGAAAGTTCTTCTAGAATCGAGATAGAAAATTTTAACGGTAAAACCTTTGAGCTATGGAAGATGAATATGGAGGACCTTCTTGTAGACAAAGAACAATGGATCGTTGTGGATCATGGTACACATCCTACTGGTACACATCCTACTGGAACACAACCGACTGGTACACAACCTACTAGTGCACAAACTACTAGTACACCACCTACTAGCGTGTCGAAGGAAGATTGGGAGAAGTTGGACAGGAGAGCAAGGAGTACTATTTGACTCTACTTGGCATATTTAGTGTTGTTGAATGTCTTAGGAGAATCTATTGCCAAGTAACTATGGGATAAGTTGGGGAATTTGTATCAATCATTGTCCCTGGTAAACAAGTTGTTTCTTTGAAAGAAGTTGTATCATATTAGGATGGAAGATGGAGATTCTGTGACAGAACATCTAAATTTCTTTAATACTCTGGTAAGTCAACTTGTCTTTGTTAATATTATTATTGCAGAAGAAGATAAGTGTATTACTCTGTTATCTTCTTTTCCAGACTCTTGGGATAATCTGGTTGTAGCAATAGGTAGTAGTACCACACAATCTACATTGAAGTATGAGGATGTAGTTTCATCCTTATTATCTGAAGAGATGAGGTGAAAAATCATGGATGGTCACATCACAGATTCTTTATTTGTGAGAGGGTGTACCCAAGACAGGAACCCTCGTAAGCCTTCAGGGTGGAGATCTAAATCTACAAGTAGATCTAAGTCTCTAGGAAAATCTTTAAGGAAATGTTGGAAGTGTGGTAAAACAGGGCATTATAAGAAAGATTGCAAGTCTAAGAAGGTTGAAAAACCAAAGGGATCTAATAGTACCTCTTCCACAGAGGAGAAAACCTCCACTGAAGAAGGAGGTGATGTTTACCTAGAATATACAAGTACACATGCAGACCATGATGTATGGTTGATTGAATCAGGTGCGTCATATGATATGACTCCTCACAGAGAGTGTTTCTATGAATATGAAAAATATGATGGTGGTGATGTATTCCTAGGAGATGACTCGACAACAAAAATATTGGGACGTGGAAGAGTTAATTTTCTGCTAAAATATGGAAGGATTAGAACTCTCCCTAGGGTTTTCACATTCCAAAACTAGCCAGGAGCTTGATATCTTTAAGAAAGATGGAAGATCCAGGAGTGGATACTGTATTTGGAAAGGGAACTTGCAAGATGGTACGAGGAGCAATGGTGTTGATGAGGGGAGTTCGGTGTGGAACTCTGTACAAGTTGTTGGGAAGCAATTATACTAATGGGTGTAACAGTTTTGTTGTCCCTGAGCAAAGAAATGGAGACAAGACCAATATTGTCCCAGAAAAGAAAACCATGTTGTGGCATCAAAGACTGGGGCATATTGGAGAAAAGGGCCTGCGAACACCACACAATAAAGGTATGGTTGAAGGTATGTCTACTTGCACTCTGGATTTTGATTTCTATGAACATTGCATATATGGTAAACATAATTGAGTAAGATTCCCATCTGGTGCTACAAGAGTAAAGGGGATCTTAGAGTTGATACACAGTGATGTGTTTGGACCTGTTCCTATTCCATCCCTAGGTAAATCTATGTATTATGTTTCATTCATAGATGATTTTTCAAGGAACACATGGATTTATTTTCTTAGAAATAAATATGAGGTATTTGATAAATTTAAAGAGTTTAAGGCTCTGGTACAAAATCAGAGAGAGAAGAAAATAAAGGTATTGAGAACAGATAATGGTGGAGAATTCTACGGAAATGAATTCGAAGAATTCTATAAGAAGTGTGGTATAGCAAGGAAAAAGACTACTCCATACACTCCTTAGCAGAATGTAGTTGTAGAAAGGATGAACAAGACACTGATGGAAAAATTAAGGAGCATGCTCAGCGGTGCTGGGTTAGGACAAGAATTCTGGGTAGAGGTAGTGGGTACAACATGTTACCTGGTCAATCGATCACCTTCATCAGCGTTGGATGATAAAACTCCACACGAGGTATGGTATGGAAAGAAACCCTCTCTTCAACATCTTAGAGTGTTTGGTTGTGATTATTATGTACATGTTCCAAAGGAAAATAGAAGTAAGATGGATAAAAAGGCTGAAAAGTGTATCTTTATTGGTTATAAAGATGGTGTGAAAGTTTATAAGCTTTGGAACCCAGAAACCAAGAAAATTGCTTACATTCGAGATGTTGTTTTCAGAGAGGTAAAAGATGTGTCCAAACAGGAATCCTACCAATGCAAGATGAACCTGAGAAAATATGATTTGGATGATGCAAAATATGAATCATTTGAAGAAGAGGAAGCAGAAGAAGAAGAAGAAGAAGAAGAACTGCATACCCCAGTATTGAGGAGATCAGTGAGAGATAGAAGGCAACCAGAAAGGTATAGTCCACCTGATTTTCATTCCAATTTTTCTTTATCTATTACTGATGATGATCCCAAAACTGTCAGGGAAGCAAAGAATTTAGAGGATAGTAAACTTTGGAAGAAGGCCATGGTTGAAGAAATGGATGTCTTGGATAAGAATGAGGCATGGGATATATTTGAGTTTCCAGATGGAAGAAAATTAGTTGGAAGCAAATGGTTGTTCAAGAAGAAGTTTAATGCACAAGGTAAAGTGGAAATTAAAGTTCAGTTAGTAGAAAGAGGTTATTCCCAGGTAGAGGAAATTGACTTTGGTGAACTTTTTTCTCCTGTTGCTAAGTTAACTTCTATTAGATTTATTTTATCTATTGCTACTTCTTTTGATCTTGAAGTGGAATGGATGGATGTGAAGATAACATTCCTACATGGGGATCTGGAAGAATAAATCTACATGAAGCAGCTAGAAGGCTTTGTATTGAAGGGAAAGAAAGAGTTGGTTTGTAAGCTAAAGAAGTCACTATATGGTCTGGAGAAATCACCTAGGATGTTGTACCAAAATTTTGAAACATACATCCTTGGATTGGGATTTGTAAGAAGCAAGGTTGATAACTGTGTATATTCCAAGAAGCTTGGTAATCACTTCATTTCTATAGTGTTGTATGTTGATGACATGTTGTTGGTAGGAAATAACATGGATGTTATCAAGGAGGTGAAATCGCAACTATCCTCCAAATTTGACATGAAGGATCTCGATGTTGCTAACTTCATTATGGGAATGGAGATTAAAAGAGATCGTGCAAACAGGAAACTCTGGTTGAATTAGAGAAAATATGTTGAGACGATTGTTATAACCCTAAATTGCACCACACATGCTTACCTGGCATCAGGCCAACTCATTGCCCTTCATTGCCAAAGCCATGCTGAACAAATCTTCTAAAAACTCCATTTTTAAAAAAGCATCCGCTGGCAGGCCCACTACAGCCCGCGGGTACCCGCTAGCAAGCCCACTACAGCCCACGGGTACCCGCTAGCAGGCCCAGTACAGCCCGCGGATACCTAAAAAAACACAAAAAATGGAAAGTTGCCGACAGAACGAGAAGATTTTGGTGAGTTAACTAGAACTCCCCGCCATGCATGGCTGAGAGTTCGACTAAAACCCTAGCTCCTTCTAGCCTATAAAAGGAGGGGTATGGGTACTATTCAAAAGAGGAAAAATTATTGCAAAGAAACTCTGCCAAATTGCCAAGCCAGCTTTGTCCCAACCCTTTAGCCTTGCCTCAAGCTTTAGGAGAAACTCAAGAAGCAGCAGTTGGAGGACAAAGAAGAAGAGGAACATCCCAGGATCAGGATCGTGGAACGGTGACCGGCCTCAGAAATCATTG